>JAOXYD010044269.1:0-13597 GCA_028565735.1 Pinacopodium congolense | reverse complement strand
CACCATAGAAGATGTGCTTAGTTACATAATTTGAGGGAATTGAATTGTGTTGGTTGTTGATTGTGGTATAGGCTACTCTTTGCCTTTAAAATAGATTTGGTAGATTGTTCTTGGCCTATAGAAAACAAGATTGAATTGCATTAGAATTTGATTGTAAATTGGATTGGTTTAGGCCTTGTATGTGCATTAGACATTATATAAGGTATAAGCATTGCATTGGTTGCATTTGACCCCCTTTCTTGTATTGATTTTGATCAAGGTTTAAGAAGATAGATAAGCTTGTATTGAAGCTCAAGGGAGCTTGGTTTAGAAGCTGTCTGTATGGAAAAAAAATTGTATAATTTGACTGTGTTGATCAATTCACTCTTAACCCATTTAAGTAAGATTGTGATAGGTTGCTCTTACCTTTAGAATTCAAGATTATTGGATAGGTTGTTCTTGACCTTTAACCAAGATTGTTGGAAAGGTTCCTCTTTCCCTTTAATCAAGATTGTTAGAAAGGTTCTTCTTGGCCTTTAATCAAGATTATTGTAAAGGTTCCTCTTATCCTTTAATCAAAATTTTTGTAAAAAGTTCCTTTTGGCCTTATAATCAAGATTGTTGTAAGAGTTACTCCACCCAATTAAAGTAAGATTAGTTATTAACGAATTTCTAACAAATAGTTAGAGAGAGGACGTAGTCTATCTTTGGGGTACGCAAACTTCTATAAATCTTGGTGTTCTTTCTTTTCCTTCTCTTTTTATATTTATGCTCATTATGTTTTCTTTATTATTGGTTGAATTTGATTGATATTGACATAAGTATAATATTCCATTTAGGTTGAATTTTGGTTTAGAGATTGTATATAATTAAAATTGGCCTAAGGTGTTTAAAGTATTTTAATTTGTTAAGAAATTTTTAAACACCCAATTCACCTCCCTCTCTTGGGTGCTATATGGCTTACAATGTACAATTCCTAAACTAATATTCAACCTAAATTCAATGTTAATAAATCAAATTCAACCAATTTAAACAACCACCATAATATGTATAAACATAAAAAGATAGGGAAAGAAAGATAAACCAATATTTTTATAGTGGTTTAGCTAACTAACTTTAGCCTATGTTCTCTTTTAACACACTTGTTAGAATTTTTACTAACTTAAATATTTCTTAGCATTAAGATTAACCCTTAGAGTAACCTAACTTCTTCTTTTTTTCATAATAAAGTAAAGAACCCATAAACTGCTTCTTCCAAGTGGGTGAAGATAAACCCTACAAATCTTTAAATTTAAGGGTGAAGAGGAACCCTTTAACCAATACTAAAATCAATAACAATATGTTAATGTTAAGCCCATAAAATCAATCCCTAAATTTAAGCTTCCTAATCTCAACTTAAAGATATACAAATTAATTCGCTGGCTTGATTAAAACCAATGCAAAAATAGATTAATATAAATTTCATTCAATGCTCTCATAAGCATTAAAATTGCATAAAGGTTGTTTAAAAACCTTTAAAACATCTATTTATAGGCTTTCCAAACTCTCCTAGCCATTAAAAGCATCAAAAGACATTACACATACTAAAATCAGTTAAACTAGCCTTTATAACAGCTACTTAGGACTATAAGAGTGATTTCCACTGACTTCAAGGATGCTATTTTACCCTGTTCTTAATCTACTAGATGGAATTCACAATCACATTGGTGCTATCAATGATGCCTTTCTTCTTTCAAATAACCACTGTTGTGATCCAAAATAGAACTATAACACAAAGCTACAACTGCTTCTACTATCCGACGTTTTTTATTGCCATTATGCTCCTAAAGAAAATACTTCAAAACTTGACCAAGACATTTTCAAATATTTTCAAATATCCAAACTTAACTCACATAAGTTTAAAAAATTTTCCCACAAAGTTTTTAATGATCAAGATTTGTCAGTTAAATTTAAAATCTCAAAATATTTTTATCCATACAAGTTTAAGCTCATTTTGCAACTTTCATTTCAAAACTAATTTTAAATTGTTTTCAACCATTTTAAAAGCATTCTTTTCATTCCAAAATAACTCATACAATTTTCAAATCATCTTATGAGTGATTCTAAACATCAAGACATATTAGTTAAACCCAAATACAAAAGATGTCATGCCTTAGAGAAATTTAAACACTTAAAAACTTTCCAAATCTTTAAAAATCATTTAAAAAATTTCCTAAATTTCTCAAAAATAGTTTTCACACACAAACTTGATTTAACCACATTCAAACATATTCAAATAACTTGAAGTAATTTTCCAAAAGACTTTAATAGACCAAGAAGAGTATTTTAAAGCAATTCACATTATTTTCTCTTAGTTATACAACTTTATGCCAATATTAAACTCTAAACCAAGATCTAATATGCAAATGTAGTAAACAAGCTATACTAATCTGCAAAACTTTTAATCAAAATCCTATGTGCAAAATAACATGCAAATGATCATGTAAAATTGGCTCCTTTAAGCATTGATAAAGATCAAGACAATTTTAAATGTCATAAATACAATTTTAAAACTATTCAACCTTGATCTTCTTCGACTTCTTTTTTTTCAACTTCTATTCTTGATCTTCATCCAATAAGCTCCATTTCTCTTTCCTTTCATGAAAGCTGTCTTTTAAGACTCAAACATATGTTCTTATATATTTTGTATTAACCTATCTTTTTAACACATCAAAACTAACACATTAGTCACAATGATATTCATCAAAACCAATGATTAAAACCTCCCTTAATTTAATATTATGTTTAGTCTCCCACCTCTCTTCTTGCATATTTTTCTTCTACTACACTGAAAACGTGGGCTTGAACTGCCTAGAATTGGCAAGAAACAGGATTAACTAGTCGTACCAATTTATATCGTCCCATTCACTGCAGGTATAATTAAGCCTATTTTTATGCTTTAGTACATTCATATTTAGAAAATAGTCCAGTGCCCTCATCAGACATAATCCCCAGACATTTTTTTTTCAATTTTTAATGATAAGCTGTTAAAATTGATTAGTTTATACGTTGGAATTATAAAATTTAGGAAGGTGAATTCCTTGAAATTGGTATGGTAAGCATACCTCCTGAACACTTGTTAAACCAAAATCATTAGAATTTCCTTTCTTCTTTCTGTCCTTTCTAGAATAGTTTAACTCAAATTCTATTGATTTTTTTTTTTTTTGCCACATTACTAAATGGACCTTACCCCTTAGAATTTTAAGGTTTATCGGGATTGGAACCTTAAATATTTGATAGTCTGATTAGGATAAATTTGTTTATGGCGCATATTTCTTTAAGAAAAATATCAACTAATTAAGATGAGTTTTTTTTTTCAACGCAAATGCAATGACAATTATGAATTATTTACAACGGGATGACCGTCTATCAATCACAAAAATTCATTTTTAACCCGAGTTTTTTGTTCACATTTTGCATGTACATTCATTTAAGGATACTACTTATTAGGTAACATCTAGTATTGGACAAAAACTTGTAATAGACTTCCATTCTGGGTATTAAGTAGCTAACTTAATCCTTTCTCATTCCAAGGCTATAAATTAGATTAATTTAAATATCCTTACTGTTTCATGAAAATATTGCATTAGTTCATTTAATGCACATGCACGCATACATATGGAACAACTGTTTATACTACAAACATAAAAGTTAAAACAGATTTTTAAAATTCTATCACGGATGATAAAAGTCAGCGAATTAGGTTAACTAGACACTGAAGTGTTGAAATCGGAGTCGCTAGGAATTATTGTCAATGTTGTCATTTTCTGGCTTTTGACATTTATCGAATACAGAGCTTTAGGGTACGGGGTCTTGTCAAAGCCTAGTTCCCTAGGTCGACCCCAATTGCTCAATGAATTACGAGTCGAAGTGTCTTTATCCAGAAATATTGGTCCAATCATAAAGAGCATATTTTAACTAAAAATAACAAAAGTTATACAAATTTGGCTATGCAGTAACAATAATACAATATCCAAGCATAAAAAATTTAAAATTTGTCATTTATTACAAATCATTAGGTAAAAAATTATTCACACATAAAATAAAAGTTATGGCTAAATTCTTAAAAAATTTCCCGAGCAAAAAAAAAGATATTAATCTAATGATATTACAAATAATTAAAATATACATAATAAAACATAACTGGAAACATATAACTTAACTTGAATGTAATATTTAAATGAATCATTATATATTGTTGATTCTCATATGACATATAAAAGAATAGTAAATATGTAACATGACAATTCAATTCCTCTTTCAATTAATATCTCAATCATTCAAATACAATCTAAGATTTCCTTTCTCAATTACCCAGTGCACTAAATGGTCATATTATATTCACACACACATGAATATAATGAAACTTTCCAAAAAGCTTTTTAAGACTACTAGTGCCAAAGATTATTCCCACGACTTATATGTAGTTTATTTATATTCAAAATCAACTCAAATGGTCATTAAATACACAAACTAATTATCATAACGATTAATTTCTGGGCACATTCAGCTTGCGATTCGGTTATGTTGTTTCTTACTGTAACAGACTATACACATTTTATGATTTTTCATTCATAGATTAAGCTAACCAAACCAAGCCGTTAGATTAACCAACGCTCTAAAGAAACCAACTCTTAAAATAAAAAACTTTTAGTCACTAATTTTCAACATTCCAATTTTTTCAAAAGCATTAAAGCACCATTTTTAAAAAAATAAAAATTTAATTTAAAGCATGTCAAAAAAATTTCAAAGTTTGTTTGTTGATCAAAAAGTTTTTTTTTTAAGTGAAAAGAAATTTTCTTTTGACTGCAAAAGGATTTATGCTTTATGTTTTATATGTAATTGATTATTTACTGATGAAGCTCCTTTTTCTTTTTATCACATTGCTCTTTAATTAAGTTTGATTTTTCATAGGTACTTAAATTACACAATTAAGCTAACAATATCACCAAAAGTAAGAAAATTAGTAACAATATATTTTATTATCATCAAAACTATAAATTAGGACTTCTTTTGGTCTTACAATCTCTCTTTTTTATAATAAAAAATATTTGATGATATTGAAAAAATAAAATGACCTTAAACAAACTTCCCTTATATTAAAGTAGTATGTAAAGCATACTTCTTAATTTATGCATCATCAAATATGATTGATAAATTTTTAATATCAACATTGGCTCTTTGCTTTGTCAATAATTTAAAAAGGTATATAATATATAAAGATATAAGTATCAAAAGAGAAAATAAATAACTTCCCTATCTCCCTTTCAGAGACTTCTATCATAGGGGCAAAGCGAATACATTTAGTGTTTATTAAAGAAATGAATAATGTTTAAAAAGCTTATATAAAAATTCAAATATTAACATGTTTCTCTTAATTACATGCAATAATACTTTTTATCCTTACATATATATGCCAAGATAATGTGATAAAATATTATCAATATAAATATAAGTGATTTTGCCTTTGATATACCACTAATTATTACCTACTTTTTCTTCTTCACTTAGTTTAATAATTGGTCTTGTTTTTATACTAATTTTCCTTACTTTGGCTCTTGTGATGGATTTTGGTAAATTTTTCTTTAAAATCAAAATTAAGATGCCATTGTTATTCCACATTTAATACCAGTAGAGGTGATACCAATTGTTGATACTCACTTAATAGCTTTGATATTGACCTATAATGTGAAAAACAAAAGACTAATATGTTACATGTATCCATATAAACTTCGATCATTAGGGATTAGCTATTAAACTTTTTTCAATCATATTCTTTTGATTCTATATAATAAAAATTATTCTTCAAAAATTAATTTCAATTGATATGTTCTTTGTTAGCTTAAAAATAGGATCTCATATGAAAATATTTGAACATATATGTATCATACAAGTAAGACCTATATGGATAATGAAAATATGCATTTTTAGATCTTCTCTGGATATTGGTGAATAAAATCTTTGCTTTGAACATATAGGGCTCCTTGAGGGACTATGAAGCCTAGTATATGAATTGGAAAACGATATGTTTCTTTGATAAAAATATGGCATATGATGAATAGAATCGTGTGTCATGCTTGTTGTTCCATGCAAATTTAATGGTAAAGAGACTTATATGAATAAGAAAAATGTTACATGCTCTTTTGATGTGGTTTTGCATAAAAATATGCCTTTTTTCTTGAATTTAAATCCTTTAAGTTTCTAATACAAATCATACATAGACTCATATAAAATTTCTTTTACTTGGGACCCAGCGGATGATGGATGAGTAAGTGAATTTATATTTAGAAGATGCAATATAGTTATATCATGACTTATCCATATGCTCATCATGTAAATATTTATCCCTCACAAAAATTTTCTCAGGATTGAACGGTACATTTTCACAAGTGTAGGCAATTCTGTACCTATCAATTGATCTTTTTTAGGCTTCAAGTGTGTTGTTCAATTCTTTATTATTTATAGTAAATCTAGATTAGGAATCTTTGAGGTCAATGATTGCATTCTTCAATACCTCATTTTTATGTAATAAATTAGACTAATTAGCTTTGGAAATAATCATAATCTTATATTCTATCATTTCATGCATATCACATTTCAATTTATCATTCCCATTTTTTTTGAAAAATTAAATTAATTAATTTATCAAAAATAGAAAAGAGTTACACGAATGTTACAATCTTAAGGTAAAACACGAGTGAAGCATCCCCCTTACCCACGTAACATCCCAAAAGAGAAAAGATCTCAGTGTTGAACCCTAACTTTCCTTTATTTATATGGTCTTTGCCAAGTTAACACCACCTACCCTAAATCACCTCTAGATCAAGCCGCAGAAGGGCATCAACGATGCAGCTCAGCATGGATCCTATTGTCTTACATAAAAGACCAATTTATACGGATAAGTTCTTCCGATCCTTCTTCCTTCAATCATAAATATATCTTGAGTTATAGACCTCTAATCGCTATTGTTGTCTAGTTTTGAAGACTGTTTGGCCTTAGTGCCAGAGCTACTGGCATGGAAGCAGAGACACTAAATTCGCCTATCACCTGCCATAACAATTATTCACACAGGTCATAATCTTCCACAATGATCATACTTTTAGCTTATACAAAAGATCGATTCAAAAAAATAAGTTCTTCCAATTCTTCTTCCTTTTTAGAACTCTTGAGCTGTAGTTCTCTAAACGCTATTGTGTTATGATTTTAAGGGAGTTTGGACTTAAGAGCTGGGCCACTGGGAAAAGCAAAGCCTCTAGCACACACAGGCCCTCATCTTCCTTATTAAAACTCCAATCTTGAGTCTCCACCAGAGCATGAGAAGACGCGATAGCTTAACAAAGTTGTAGAATAGAATTTGTTAAACTGGATCAATGAACATGGATTGCTTTTATTTCTAACCCTAATTAACAATAAGGGTTAGAGATAATAACAGTTTATATTAGTGTCTCCTTTAATTAATCCATCTTTAAATTCCACTCTTCAATGATCTACGTTATATACTTCAAAGCCAGATCATTTCTTCTCGTACCCATCTTATTGTCTCTTGTAGTAGTTTGTCTACTAGTCTTTCTATTCCCTTGAAAATTTGATTATTCATGTCTCTCTAAATGTTGTAGATACAAGATATAAACACATTGAGCATGACTAATTTGTTCTGCATGATGACATTCCTATTCCCTACTAGCCATTCCATAGTGTTCCAAAAGTTATATAGTAAATTAGGGATACAATAGAAAGTTTTAATACTCTTCCATAGAACTATGGGGTAGTCATAACTGAACAAGAGGCGAGAGAGTACTTTAGCTTAGCATTTATAGAGGTAGCAGCTAGAAGGGATGTTTAGGTAATAAAGCATGTGAGATGTGGGAAGTCTATCCTTGATACATATCCATAATAGGAATGAAACTTTAGGGAGTTGATGACTATGCCACACCATTCTATGTCAATTCTATATTAAAGCCCGGCCCTATAAGTAATCTCTACATGAATTATTAGTGAAAACTCCATTGTTATCAACCAACCATTGATAGGTATCCACCCTAGCACGGAATGGTTGATAGCTTGGAAGGAACTATCCAAGTTGAATGGAAGTAAGCATTCTATACCACTAATACATTCCTTGACTTTAGTTGAAATAGGAAATTAGTTTAGAAATGGCAAGCAAAGATCAATGTTGATTATAGGCCCTACTTCACTCCAATTGTCATATAATAAAGAAGCATGTTCTCCATTCCCCACTATACATTTGACGTAGTTAGCCATCTTTTCTTTCAATTTAAGCAAGTGAGAACAAAAGTGGGAGAGATCACTCCTATGACTTTTAGCCTAGATGTTTCTACAAGTACGTATTTATAAGTTCACTTTATCTATAAAGAATCACATTGAGTTAACAACCTCAAAATTCTATTATACATCAACACTTATTACTAACCTTGATGGGTGAAATGCCTAATCTACCTTCCTCTATAGGTTTGCATACTTCCACCCAATTAAGTTTTGCCATACCGTTCTTATCCAAATGCCTACTCCGTAAAAAACTCCTAAATGTTCTCTCTAAAGTTTTTATAATACCCTTGATAAGAAAGAAATGATTTGTCTAATAGGTATGAATAGAGCTAGCCACTTATTTAATCAACTGCAATCTCACTACAAAAGATAGGGTATGGTTAGTCCAACTATTGAATTTCCTATGAACCCTTTCGAGTAATAGGGAACAATCCTAAAATTGTAACATCTTCGTGGTAATAGGGAGGCTTAGATAAGATAAGGGAGACTCTTTAACCCTCAATCCTATTAGATTGGATATCCAATGTGCTTGGTGTTGTCTAGACTTGGATAAAACCATAAAACTCTTGATCCTATTCATTTCCAAACTAGATAATATTTTAAATGAATTCAATGAAACCATTAGCAAGCTAAAGGATCCATCGTTCCCCTTAGAGAACAAAAACAAATCATCAAAAAAAGGGTAAACTAAACAAACCCATCTCTTTAAATTTACCATGAAATTTGAAATTAGTATCATTTCTAATATTATATTTGATGAGCCTTGTTAACACTTCCATCCCTAAAATGAATAAATAAGGGGGCATTATATCCTTTTCCTCTTCAAAGAAGTCTAGTAGGTTTACCATTGATTAGTACACTGTAGGAGAGAGTAGAGATGCGTTCCCAGATCAACCATCTAAATTTAATAGGAAATCCAAACACTTTAAGTTTATGTATTGGGAAGCTCCAACTAATAGAATCATAAGCCTTGTTAAAATCAATCTTGATTGCATAATCTTGTGGAGACCTCTGCCTATTAGAGCCTTTGAGTAATTCCTGAGCAATTAGAATATTAGCTCCAATCAACCTGCTTTGGAGAAATGTAGCATGAATATCATCAATGATTTTGTCTATCAAATCCTTTAGTCTAGTGACTAGCAAATCAAATTTATCATTCCGAATCATATATGCACACTTAGAAGAGAATTTCTTTGAACCTCATTATAGTTAAAAGACAATTTCTTCTATATCATTCTTATAGCCTCTGAACAATTAACAAGCTCATCATATGATAAACTATTATCATCAATATCATCATAAGAATAAGAACTTGAAGTTCCTTATCATTGTTATCTATATAACATATTCTTTCAACTTCGTTTTCAAATTTTCATTCTTTAAATTACTTATGTGACTTTTAGTGCTTTCTTCTCCTTCTTTGAAAATTGTTGGATTTCTTTGTAATAAGATTTGTTGAACTAAGGGTGATTTTACCTGTGTTTTGATGATAAAAAATGTTATTACTAATGTGTTTTATTATGCTTGATGAGTTGAAAAGATATGTTTGAATATAAAGATTATGTTTAAGGATAAAAGATATGGAGAAACATGATTCCAAGCCCAAATTGAAGTATTGGAGAAAAATTGGTGATAGATGAAGATCAACTTAATGGAAATAGGAGTATTGGAGTAAAAGTGTTTACTTGAAGATCAAGTTAATGGATGAAAGATCAAATTCCAAGATAGAAAAAAGTGATAAGTGTATTTTTAGTATAAGTCTCATGTTAATCTTTCCATAGTATTAAAAGGCACTTAACATACGTTGGGTATTTATGGTTAGTGATTTTGCATATAGGATGCAAAATTAAGAAGAATTGTATTTGATAGGTTTTAAAAGATCTTCTTGATACACTAAAATATTTTTGCGAGTTAATTTGATGTGATTATGTTGAAGAATGTGTGAAATGAAATGTTTGAAAAATGTTACAATGAGATTTAAAGTTAGATTGAGTGAATGTATGTGAATATGGTAAAACTGGCGTGAAAAAGATGTTAAGTTGTCTTTATAAGCTAAAATGGTTAAATTTGTCAAATGTTATATAAAAAATGTTTGAAAATATAATAGGATGTGTTAGAAAGTGTTAGAAGTGTTCAAATTTATTTTAAGGTACTTTTGATGTGTTCGTGTGTGAAAACTAAGTGAAAAACCAATTGGTATAAGGATTGATCAACTAGTGGTACTTGGTTGGTTGACTAGTATGCTAAACTTTTTGAGGGATCGGTTGAATAATGGCATATATTGGTTGACCAGTCATTGATTGGCCAAGATATGCAAGTTGAATGATCGGTGCTTGCAATAGGCAAGTTCCAACGGTTAGCCCAACGGATAAAATGTATTAAATGAATTATAACATTATACGGATGTTTTTCACTTATAAATAGGAGTGTTTATATGTTTTATACATATTCATTAAGTTTTTTGAGTATCAATTGAGCATGAAACATAATCAAGAAGTAGTTTGAGCAATTGTGTGGTTTGGTTGATTTTGGTTAATGAAAGTTATTGCATTCATATTCAAATTTAATTTTAAGCCCTTAAACACTTAAGTTGATCAAGTGGTATATTTTTATAAAGTATATTATGTAGGGTGATTCACTTTAGAGTGTAAAATAGTGAAATTCCCAACAAGAATTTGGAGATTGGACATAGATATGTAGTTGATACCGAATCATTATAAATTTAATTTGAACCTTCTCTCCCTTTCTCTTTTTAATTTTTGAAGTTATTTTATTTCTGTTATATTATTGTTTGAGTTTCAAAATTTTATTTTTAATTTTTAATTTTTTAATTACTTTTTAAATTTTCAAGTATATTTTATTCTATTGATTAATTACTTATCTTCCATATTTAGACTAAGAGGAAAAATTCAATTAGATTCAAAAGGCTTAGAAAACTAAAAAAAATTTAGAAACATCTAATTCATCCCTCCTTCCTTTTAAGTGTCATATAGAGACCAATAATTAGTATTAGAGTAAGGACTCATTTAGTAATAAGGACTCATTTAGTAATATTTGTAATGAAATAGTAAGGTTAACGTCATGACACATTTTGATATTTTAGATAAACCCCCTTATTTTAACATAAACAATTATGGGGATTAAAAATTTAAATGCAAAACTTCCTTTTGACCATAAAATTGGAATTTTGAAAATTTATAGAAAATGAACCACACACTGCTATAAAATAATAATTGTAAATATTGTACAGAAAATAGTACCTAAGTATGAATTTGAATGGAATGATATGGATGAAGAGCTTATTATTCTTAACAATAAAGTTGTGCATATTATATTTTATGCAATAAGTATAGAAGAGTTTTATAAAGTTTCAAATTGTGAATTCGTTAGTGAATTATGGCATATTTTAAAGAATACCTATAAAAGCATAAACCAAAGTGAAGAAGAGGAGAGTGCGCTTGAAGATTTGGAAAACAAGTGCTTCATGGAAAGTGATGAGGTACCCTACTTCTCATAGTGATAATGAATGTGGTATAGAATTTACTAATGATGACTTAGTAGAATATTTAAAAGTGTTAACTAAGAAAGAGAATAAATTTTCTATAAAGTATAAAGAAATCTGAACTTACTAAATATATGCAAGCTTGAAAATAAGAAACTTAGAAATGAGTTAGAATCAAAGAATGTGGATAATCGTGATACGTAAAAATTGATAGAGGAAAATACATCCTTGAAGAAACAATTAAAATTAAAGAATGTATATAATGATGAGAAAAAAAATTAAGAGATGAGAATGTGTCATTAAGAAAAAAGATAGAAACCCTTAAGAAATCATTGTCTAAATATACCAAGGGTCGCACAACCATCACATGATGCATTTTGGCCATATATTAGCAGTATAGGTCAATGTGTTACATTTGTAAAATTCTAAAAATATATTTCATTCATATTATAGGCCATATTATCACCAAAGGATGACTTATAGTGGAAGTTGACCTAGAAATAAACATAGGTACATCCACATAAAGACTTACAATGAAAGACATAGTAAGGTCATACATATAGGACTCATATACCATAGATTTATCATTTTTATGGATGTATTAGGCATATTAAAAGTTTTTGTTATGACAAGTTAAGTAGTTGATATGATGTACTAAGAGGTTTCAATGCTAGGAAGGCAACTAACCCTCAAGGACCCAAACTGGTATGAGTATAAAAAATTTGTTAAAATTTTGTTTTATAGGTAAAAGGATTTTAAGAATGTATCTTAAGATTAGAAGAAAATTGCCAGGACAGATTACTAAACCAAATAATAGAAGAAATCAAATAAAAATTATTTATATATAAAAAGGGAGGTACACACTTACCTTAATTATGCTATATTCTTGGTATGTGAAATTAAATAAGCATGAATGGTCACATTTGATCATTTAAATGGTTTAAGTAACTTTAAGTCATGAAGCCTAGTTTATGAGTAACTTCAATTCATGAAGCCTAGTTTAATTTGAGAAAAATAGGTTACATAACTTTATATAACTAAGAGAAGAATGGAAATCTTGTGAAATAGTGTGTGAATATGTTTTTTTGTAGAAAGAACCTTTAAGTGTATTGTATAGAGAAGGATGTAGAAGAATTATGACATGTTTGGAAGTTGATAGTGATATTTAAATTATATTTAGATTTTCTTCATGATTATTACTCCTTTAATGTATATAAACTTGCATATATACTTTTAAAATAAAAGGAATAATTTGCTCTTATTGAGGAGGAGCTTGATATTGATGTTTTTAATGATCTTATAAAAGGTGGGAGATTTTACCAAATCATTAACTAAAGGTTTGATAATTTTTTATGAATTTTAAGTTTTAATTATGCTTGATATTTTTTAATAGTTCAAATTTTATTTTTGTGAAAAGATTTAAGAAATTTGATAATGCATTTATCTCTTTAAGTGTGTATATGATATTTGATGCAGCTTATAGTATTCACCTTTACTTGTTAAATTCCTTATTCCATGATGGCATCTTGATAATGTTTGAATTTGAATGATTCATAAAATTAAACATGATAGTTAGATTTGGATGATTCATCTTTTTTTTTTGAAAATCAAAATTAGATTAATCAAACATAGAAACTATACATGGGCCTAAACCCACACAAACCACAAGTCCATACCACTACAATCTACAAAAACCACTTAACCCAAATAAAGGAAAAACTAATCAAGAACATCAATAATAAATAAGAACCTAAATTTAATTAAAAAACTAAATGCTGGAAAAAAATAAAA
>JAOXYD010044248.1:0-13597 GCA_028565735.1 Pinacopodium congolense | reverse complement strand
TCTAGGTTGGTTTGGAACTTAGGTTAAATGTCATGAATTAGGAGTTATCTCTAGGCTTGATCACCCTTAGGTAATTTTCTAATTTTAAGAGTTAAGGTTGAGCGTGCGATATGTAATAATCTATAGTAATTCCCGAAGGTAGTAATAGGCTAGTTTAATTTTTCAAGATACTTAATCAACTAACCAAGGGTTCCATACCTTTAGGTTACACTTTCCAAGCTTATGAGTTAGTGGCCTATGTTAATCGTTACTTAATACCTAAAGCATCTTCACTATTAAATCTAGAGAGCTTATTCTAGGTTATAGATGGGGATAGGGGCATTTCTAGAGCTTGTTAGATTTGTTTAATTTAGAGGAATTGAGGGCTTGAGAGCTTATTCGAGCCTATAGGCTATCATAATGACTAAAGTACCTATCATTTATTTTTTAGGATCAGTGATCATCCCGACATTCTGAAGATATCTCCAACCTACTTCTTTGCTATTGTTATTCATATTTTCTAATTTTGCTTTTTGTGTTTGATTATTTATTCTTTTGCATGTTAGTTTATCTTGCTTTCATCTATTTAAGGTGTTTTATTTTCTCTTTATTGCAACATTTGAAATAACAATTGCATCCTGACTCTCTGTGGTTCGACTCTATCTCACCATTACTGCATAGTTTGGGTAGTTAGGAATTTATTATTTGATAGCTTGCGATGAGCTCCTTAACGTCATTCTCTCATCTCTCTTATAATTTTGTTAATTCTTCTAAAATTCTTTGTATTTTAAAAATTGTATGCATATCCTCTTTATTTTGTAAAAAAATTTTAAAATAGCATCTATATTAAGATTTTCCATTTACATTTTTAAAATACACATAATAGTTCATACATAAAGAAATAGGAAAGAATATACTATGATAAGTAAAAGAAAAAAGGTTTTAAAGAAAGTTTTAGAAAATAAAAAAGTGCCCACTTTATATAGCTTTTAAATATTTTACCTTGTGTAGGACTAGATTTTTTTTAGGCCAATTTCTACTTCTCATGGTGTTCTTTATCTAGTTGGCTTACTTTATCTTTTGAGTACTTGCTGCCTTATTTTTGGAACATGCAGTAAACTTTTGTTGTCATTTTGTATACAGGACGTTCAATTTTGTTTATTTTTATTGATATTATACTTTCCTTCTACAAAAAATAGAGTCTTGTTTTAGGAGATGATTGAACATTAGCAAATCATAAGAATGAAACGTGTAACAAATCAATTTATTAATTTATCTTATTTTATATTATTATTTATATTAAAATATATAATATATTTATTAAAAATTAATTCATTTTATTAAAAGTTAAAATTTTATTAATTGTCACATAATGTACTTATTAGTTAAACATGGTAATAAATTAAAAATTTCATTAAATAATATGTATTATGTAATAATAAAAAATAAAATTATTAACTTCTCATTTTTATTTATAATTTACATTTTTATAAATAATTAATACTTTATTTAATTGATTTTTACCATTAAAAAACTAAATTTTAAAATTTTTATTATTTTTTAAGAGATAATAAATTTGCCAATACCCAATCTTTGGAGATATTTTTCACTTTATTATCAAACTTTTAAAAAAATTTTAGTGATTAAATTTATAAAGCTCATGCAACTTCGATCTAAAAGTTGATTCTATTAGTTGTTTACTGATATAGTTAATAGAGTATGGAAGTATATATTACATGGATCTCCTTGTCAATGGAGATAATAGGTTTTTCACTTTAGTGATAAACTTTTAAAGTTTTTTAATTTAGTGACCAAACTTTTAAAACTCATTCAACTTAAGCCAAAGGTTAATTATGTTAATCATTTTGTAATGAAGTTAATGGAGTATAGATTTATATGTCATGTCGATCTTTGTGTAAATATATATATATATATATATGTATATGCATATGTGAACATCCACATGTATACCAGACTCGACCTGACCCAAAATCTAGATTAGGTCCATCTGTGCAAGGTTAAAGACTTGACTTGATCTATCTCTACAGTTACCCATTTACTCGACTCTATAAAAGGAAAGGCTCATCTTCTTCTTAAAAATTAGTTAGCAGTAAACATGAAAAATGGAAAATTCATGAGGGCTCATTTACTAAGGCATTTAAACAAATAACTGTGAAAGTATATAAGTCCGGATAAAACCATCACAAATACAACAATATTGGAGTAACATAAAATGTTAAATTGTTGAAAACATAATCACAAAAAAACTTATTCGTAGGAGAAATAGAGTAGATTTCAACTTGAGCATGAATTAAAAATCAAAAGAAAGAATGGCAACATACCTAGATGACAGACGAAAGGCCTTTTACAGTCGATTTTCTAGAATGATTTTGGATGGGAAACTAAATTTAGGACAAGAAAAGCATATTTTTCATAAAAACCTAATTAATCTATCCTTCCCCAGCCTTAAATTGAAAACAGTCCTTAATGTTCATAAAGCATAAACTAAGCATAAATATGGAAGAAAAAGAACATAAAGCACCTGGAATAAAAATGACATTACATTATGATCCATTAAAGTGTACATTCACTTTGAGCAGCATATGGATGGATAAATGGCTTGCTTTAAAACCTACAATTCCCTAAAAGAATGATGAAAGCACTAAAAACCAAAACAGCAACCATGCTCTATAAGGGAAATGTGATAAAAAAATGGCAAGAAGCATAAATAGGAAAACAAAAAAAAAGCACTCCAAACAAAATAAAACACACCAAGGAACACTAAATCTTACTTCTAAGGATGGGTTGTTTCACAAAAAGTGTTTCTTTAAAGTATTTTTAGCTGGACCTTAACGTTAGGGAATCTTAAGTCTCATCTTTAGCTCATCATCCAACTAATTTATTCCATTCTTTCCTCATGGGTAAGTAAACTCCCTTAAGATTCTTACACCTTTAAGTAAGCTTTTAAAAGCATAATAAATCATACCCTTTATGATAGGGTACATTGTAGCTGTTTGGAATGGGTACTCCCTTTATGAGTACTTTTTTATGGCATCACTCGAATCTTCTTGGTGAATTTTAACGGTTTTTACATCACGGTTTGCTAATTCACTCCTAGTTTCTTCCTTAAAATCAATAACTTCAAACATAGAATCATTCATTAACTTATCTAAGATTCCATCATTTTTAAGAGCTTTTTCCTCAATAATGCACTAAAAAATTATTATCATTTTTTAAAAGAAATTGAAAACCCTAGCTCATTATTATGCATTGTAAAAGATTCGAAGTTACTTAGCTCTAGTGTAGGGTGATCATGAATGTGGGATAGAGAAAATTTTCTAATTGTTGTTTTTAACTACTCCATTTGAGATTCTAATTGCACTTTAAGATTAACCTTGTCGCTATTCCTACTTTCTTTAACAAGTGATTGAATTTTAATAAGCTCCGTTATTAAATCTTTCATCTCAATTTATATTAAAATTCCAGCCTCATAATTGGAAGAAGATTCATAAGATTGGCTAGGATATGGCTCAGGATGACCTTGGAAATGGGACAATTGATAATGAGCAAAAGATGGTTCAAAGTGAGATGGATTTTGCCATGAATAATAAGGGAAATGTTAATGATAAAAAGCATACAATTTATGATATGATTCATTGTGGTTTGCCCATTCATAATTGATGTCTTCTTACTCATACTATTGGCGATGTTGCTAATGATTATATTACCTCCAAATCTTTTAAATGAATAAAGCTATGCACCAAAAGATATTCCAACACACAAACTAAACATAAAACAAACAGATAAAAAAAACAAGAAAAAATAAAGAAACATAATATAAATAATGTTTACACTCTAGAGTAATTGACACAAATATATTCCAAATATCACTAATTTTTTTCTCGGCAACGACGTCAAAAACTTATTGGTCGTTGTTTTAGTCTAAATTTATTCTTAATTTATTATTAAATAATTTATTCACAATTCCTTAAAATGATTTTAAAACTAATAAATACAATAAGTATACCGACCAATAAGTAATAAAGTGAAGTATTTTTAAGACTCTAAAATGATGAACCTACAGGAAAAAGTTAGTGATTACTAGATAACTCAGATTAAAATTATCTAAAGGGGTCAAGATTTAAAATTAATTAAATCTAAAGCAACAGAACTAAATTTAAAAATTCCAAACTTTGTAATGAATTCCAAATTGTTTAAGAATATCCAAATTGACTGATTAAATAAGGATTAGGCTTTAAATGATTTACTTAAGTTATGGAAAGTTGGAATTCTAATCTAGAGCCTTCACTAAATCAAGATAAGGTTAGGCTTAAGTCAGTGCCTTTTCTCTAACATTCTTATTCCATGGTTTGGTCCATCTATAGATATAGAAATTACGCTTAAAGTTCCAGAAGTTCTATTCCTAAAATGGTATGTTCTAAAATTATTACTCTCATGATTAATCAACCAATGGTCATGTACGGATTAAAATAGTGTCATTTATTGATTTTTTAAATGAATTAAGTGATTGGTCCTCTACTTAATCATATTTCATCTTAGTTTTAAATGGCCAACTTAAAAATTTCTTAAAAACTTAAAATAAATAAAGATTATCATCTAATCATATGATAAAAATTAATCAATCCATTTAAGAACCTGTTCTTAGCTCCAAATCAGATTAAAATATCATATTTATGCAATAAAATGTATATTTAATCAAGAACATCATATTTGTGAACATATGTGAATAAAGAGTAAGAAATAAGATATTAAAGAGTTTATATTTCACTAAATGTTCTTCCAAAATGGTAGACAACCTCTAATCTTGTTTACAAATCCTTGAGAATCCTTTAAAAAACGTAAAAATACTAAGAAAAAGGCTAGAAAAATAATTAAAAAAGAAAAACATAACAAAATGAAAGAAAGAAAAAAACTATCCTAAGATCTTTTTTCTTTACTTTAAATTTGTTGTTTTCTTTGAAATTTGATCTTTAAGACTTCTTTTATATGTATAAAGCAAGCTGGCACAAGTTGGCACAAGTTGGATAAGTTGCAGCCAATGGGAGAAGGAGATCTAGCTAGAAAAAGCTTGATAAGTAGTTAAATGACGCTTAGAAGAGTGTTAAACAATGTTGTTTTACCCTCTTGTTTAAGTCTCCAGATTAAGAAAAATAATGGGTCTTAACAATTAAACAGTGGACTGATATCCACCACAAATTTACTCTATTTTTTAAAATTTTTAGCTGCAACTTTCGTGATTTTCTCTTCTTTTAAGCTTCAATTTTCAATCTATATCAATCCAAGTGATAATCAAACATTTTAACATCAAATTGGAGCAAATGTACCTTAATCATAATCGGAATTATAAGAAAATGCAATGAATTCAAACCTTAAAAATTAGGGTTGATTATAACTAAGAAACGAACTGATTTATGTTAGAAAAAGGGTTAGGTAGATCGGTTGATTCGGGTCTCTAGGTTTGGGTAGATTGGCTAGGTCATAAATTTTAATAAGGTTAAGTCTAGTGTACATGTGGCTATCCACTTTTGCATATTTTATCATTTAGAGATCTAACTAACATGTACATTCATATTCCATTAACTACACCATCAAATAATTAATGGAATTAACCTTCAGATTTAATTTAGAAGTTTCGTCTCTAAATTGAAAAGTTTAAAAAATTTTGGCACTGAGATGAAAAGTTTCTAAAAGGTTAGGTATTGACAAATCTATTATCTCTATTTATGTTGAGATCTACGTGGCATATATATTTATACCTCATTAATTATGTCAATAACTAATTAACATAATCATTATTTTAATCTTAGTTGAATGAGTTTTATAATTTTAGTTATTAAATTGAAAAGTTTGTAAATTTTGACATATAAAGGAAAAAATTATAAAAGGATATACACTGATGATTCCAACCCTTTTATTAATTTATCATATCTATATATCATTACATACAATAAACTATAGTTCAAGTCTAAGAGAATTATAGACCAAGAAATATGTAGTTAGGAAATTAATTAGTAGTATTTTTAATATACTTAATTAATACTTTCACTTCTTTTCTTCTTTTTAAAATAGAATTTCAATATCCATTCCTACATAAAATTTCAGAATTTCCCCTTCTTAAACCCTTACTGCTGTCATTAAGGTTCCTAATGTACAATCCAGAATCTCTCCTCCTTTTTTTAATGTGTGGTAGAACTACTAAACACCTTATATGAGGCACCCATTGCTCATGATCTTACTATTGGCGAGCCCTCCCTATTTTCATAATCTCTTCTTAATACTATACTAGTGGAAAATTTTATTTTGATACTTGTAATACCTCAAATCCAAACTCATCTAATAACAAAAGGGAATTATATGTTTGGAAAAAACTAGTTAAGCAATTGATTAGTATTCTTTTTTGCAAGCTTATAAAATCTTTAACCTCTTTTCCTTTTTTCTTATATGAGATTAAGATATTCGTGTCTTATGATGTCTCATATGAATTTCACAATTCAAAGGCATAATCAAGTATTTTATAAGTAATTTAAGTTTATTTTGTTAAAGTTCATAATACATTAATTTATCATATTTTATTAATGATTAATTATAAATTAATGATTTTTAATTAACAGTAAATTAATTATTTAATTTAATTAGATAATATTATTAATAGGATATAATAGATCATATTTATGTAATAATTTATTTATTGTTTACTCATTTTGAAAAAATAATTATTTTTATATATTTATAAAATATATATTTGTAAAAAAATTGTTAATAGTAATGATTATATGGCATTAACATTAAGCTCAATGAATTATTGGCATAAATTATTTATTTAATACTCTATAGTGGTTTATATGACAATAAAAATTTATTAATAATAAAATTTAGATAATTTATTTTTGTACATATAAAAATTTGAATTTATAATAAAATATAAGAAAATGATCATTTTTGGTCAAAAATTAAATTAAATTAATAAAATAAGTTACGAAAAAGGAGATTTGAACCTCAAATCTCACAATAGGGCATGGTTAAACCTGGGACAAAGTAAACTAGGAATTGTTAATACAAAATTTTGAAGTCAAACCTACCTATACATTAAGCTTGAGAAAGCAAGTTGCGAAGACCCTCACGTTAGTTGGTAGCATAACAAAAAAAAAATTTAATAAAATATGTAATTTACTATGATACAAAACTAATACGTATATCATTATATATTAATAAAACATGATTAATAATATTCATTAATTATTAATATAATGAAATAATATTACACATTTTTTTGATAAATTAGTAGTAGATTTAATAAAAAATAAAGAGTCTATACAAACAACCAACAAGAAATCCAAAAACTAGACTATGCCAGGTATAAACCATTCCTGTTTAGAGACGAAAACTTGGAAAGACTCCTATTGCCTCCAGAAATAGAAAAGAGGAACTAACTTTACAATCAAAACAAAATCAAAACTACTAGAGTAAGCATTAAATTAGTGTTTAGAAAACTAAAGAAAAAGATAAACAATACAAAAACTAGAAATCCAAATGAGAATTTGCTTCCTATTTGATGTGTATAAGGCCTTAAACAGAAGCTTCTAGTCCACTTTACTTAAGATTTCTATTTGGAGAAAGTCTTGCATAATTGTTTTTTTTTCTCCTTTTAATGAAGTTGATAAGATCTTTAGTTTTCGAGAAAAATATTTTATCTGAAGGAATTTCGGTTGAAGGGGAAACCTATGACGTCTCTAGTTCAAATTTAAGATGTGAGGAATGTTTTTAGCAACCAAGCTCTTTTATCTTTTGCAAATATAATTATTGTACAAGGTTAGAAGGAAGATTGCTTGAGGAGATTTGTACCTAACTTCTATTATGGTCCTCCTGGCTACCTTTCTTTTCTTATTAAAATAAGGGACATAAGGGCATTTCTGATCTAACTCAATCTGCTATGCCAATGACTTGTCATTTCCTACATTGATTGGTTGATTAACTATTAGGTTTCTAAGTTGATGTCTAATGTTAGTTTCAATAGGGATTTTAATGACTCGATTGCGAAGAGCTCTCAATCTAAACTGTGGAGAGTTATCTCCCTCTCTCTCCTAAATTAGAGGATGTTTCCCTTTCATTTTTAAGTTAGTATTATTTTTTTTTTGTAAGAAAATCTGCAAAAAGAAAAAATATTAGAATAACACAAAACAAGAACTACAAGACTACCTTTTATCAGTTTTTAAGTTGAGAATTTCAGTAATTTGAGTGATCACCCTAGTGGAATTGCTCTGAGCAAATATGGAAGAAGGTTTGAAGGTATAGTTGTTCCGTTCTTACCAAAGATTATAAACAAAAGATGAGAGGATACTTTTAAATAGGTTTACATCAATATTTTTATGAAGAATAGGATTTTGAAATAAGTGTAAAATGGATGCGAGGGTGAAAAGCATTGTACGACTAATATGTTCAAATGAGAGATCCAATTTGTTTTCGAATAACTAGATTCAAAAAATAGGTGATTTACTATAATATTTAATATAAGTAGCAATATGTGAATATGATAAAACAATGTACTAATAAAGATTTTCATAATTTTATTTATTATTGGTAAACATCAATCAAAATATTGTTAATTAGTTATATACAATAAATTATAGATTTAAATGACAATTTTAAATGGAATATTTAATTATCTCTTATATTAAACGAGTTCATATATTATTAATTTTCAACAAAATGTGTCAATTTAATATATTTTAATTATTAATAAACTACGATAATTTAATATATTTTAATAGTTAGTAAAGTGAATTAACATTATATTAAGAGTTTTGGTACAAGTAATTAATTATAAATATAATAATGAACAAAATAATAAGAAAATCATGAATATGAAAATCAATTTTATTATTATTTTTCATGAATTAAAAATAAAAGTAAAATTAATAATATTTTAAATATGATTATAAAAATGTAACTAAAAATTGAATTTGTTACCATTTTAAACAAATAAATATATTGTTAATAATTAATAAACATAAAATTTTTATTTTAAAATATAAATTAATATTATATTTTTAAAGTATTGTTGGATTTTAATATAAGTAATGATATATAAATTAATTAGGTAAGGTCATTGTAATTTAATGATTAAACTTAACAAAAGGATTGATTATGAAAATTTTCTAAAATATGAAGACTTTTTATGAAAATTTTAAAGTTAAAGAAATTTTGATGGAATTTATGAAATTATATAGGATGTCCTCTTTTATATTTTTTTATGCTCCTTTGCTTTTATATTGTTGCAAATTAGGCTATTAAGAAATGAATGGATTATAAGATATTTCTCAATTGGTGACAAAGCATCTTTTATTTGTTTATGTTAGGAAACACGAATTTCAATATAGTTGTTGTATTGGATCTAGTTTGGAAAGCAACATGGCATTTGATAGGTAATATGTCACCTTTAACTTTATAATTAAGTGCGACATCCAGACTTTTAAAAAATTTTATTAATGAAAATGGAAATCGTAAATTAATTTTTATAGGATGAATCATTTCTGAGTTGAATGACAGTTGAAATTTCTTAAGGAGCGACCTTGCAAAATACCCCATTTCTTTTGAATCCATTCTTTGCACAATTAATTTTAGTTTTAATCTTTATTGTCTTATTTTAGGTTAATTACTATAGTAGATTTCCATTTAGATATCTAGGACAACAATGTCATTTAACCCTTAGTTATTCTTAATAGCTTTCCAATTCTTATGATATGAGGAAATAATTTCGATTCTAACTAATTTATTTTTATCTAATTCGCTACAAATTGTTTATAGTTTAAAGAAAAGGAAGTATAACTTTGACTCCATTTTCAAACTTGGGGTTTAAATAGGCCCTTAATAGTAATTCAAATAGATACTTTAATGTCAAAGGAAATTATTCTTACTACTTTAACAAAAGTATATATGCAACATTTTTCCCTAATACCTTTAACTTGAGGAAGGTTGCACTTTGGTCATGTTAATCTATGTAATAGCATCTACTTATGGGCCTAGATAAAGGCTAATAGATTAAAAATAGAAGCAGCCATCAATATTACTATATTATAGTGCTCAAAACTGCTCCTCTTTGTCTTTAGTGAACTTCCTTACAATATTTATAGGACTTCACTATATAAACAACATTTCCTAGTTGTTAATGACTACTACATGCCACATGATGCGATGTTATATATTGAGTTTTAAAAATTCATAAAGGAAAATAAAATTTTTAGGAATAGTATATAAGGGTCAATATTTAAACTTATAATATTCATTCTTTTCTTATAGAAGTTTCAAGTTTACCATCATCAGTATTCTTCGATCCTAGCTTCTAATTTTTTTGTTAAATTGATCATTTATGAAGAAGATAAGGATGGTGAGACCCTATTTAAGACATTAAAGGGAACAAAAGTATCTACGAAGAGGAGGAAAAAATGTGGGAAATGAAGGTCTAGAATGACACGGTGTTTAGTAGTGTGTGATGTAAAATGCATTGTGTAATTGTTACCTTTAATGGGCAATAACAACAATATTGACAATATTTGCATTTGACGAGCAAATATTTTCATATTTATTATATGTTTATAAATATGTCAAGGTAACTATTGATTTTTCAATTTATTACCTACGTGGTTATTGAAATAAAGTCATGAGCAAAGCATTTGTAGATTTAGTTTGAGATAATCATATGATAATGCATAACTTTGGTTTTATTAGGCTTGTTAGGGAGAGTAACTATTATGTACTTTATGTCTATTAGATGGGATAGTTTAAAAGGTATGTTTGTAAAGATGGTGCTAAAGGGTGTGTTATGGCAATAGTTGAATTTTAGTGAGGTAGTAAGCATTGTGGTTAGGAAATTGGGGAGGGTAATATCAAATTATTTAAGAATTTGAACATGTACCTTACTTTTAAATGTTGTCCGTCATGAGTTAGCATTTAAAGCAATCTAATATATATATATATATATTATGGATCTTCATCATAAAGGGATGCATGGAAAACTTATCTGGAAGTTATTTCCACCCTAAAGATTTTGTTATTAAGATCTATGGAATATATTTTAGCCATAGGTTAGTTATATTGAATGAAAAGCATAGTGATCATCAGGTTTCATGTCAAAGTGGTAATGAAGGCCATAACAGAACTCATGAAAGGGATGTTGCATATAAATAACTACCCATAAAGCTTCCAATGATATTACCTTTGTGAAATGGATCTTTATATGTGAAGGATAAAGTGATGAAGGTGAAGGAAAGACAATAATAGGAGGTGATAAAGTTGGCAATCACAGACATGGAAAAGTTTTAAATCTTAAAAAGGCTTATAGTCAAAATAGGAAATTTTATCAAGATGAAATCAAAGGTGTGAAGAGATGTATAAGCTACTTAAAAGATGACGACATTTAAACTAAAATTTATACATAAAATATAAAAGGATTATTTTTTTATGCAGGTAAAGGTTGTAAATGACTTTGACTTGCTAATCTTTTTCCAATATGAATTAATTCCAAATTTAAGTAATGTTAAGTGACTGAATTATTACAAAATGAACAATAACAGTTTGGTAGTTCGATATGTAGACTATGAGGATTATTAAATAAATGTCAAGGTATGTTTCTTGTTATACTTAGCAACATTTTCAAAGGGGTAATTGTATATTGTTACACTTTGGTTTTAATGTTTTTTCATATGAATTTAATCTAATTTTAAGGCACATTGCTTCTAAATTAATGTTAAAGTGCTTATTATATTTATAATTGTTGTAAAATACAGATGGAAGCCAATTCTCCATGAAAATCCAAGATTATGCAATAAAAATTCTAAAATTTGGACTAAAATGATGACCTCATCTAGGTCGCCAATTTACTCTTGAAGGCAGTGACCATTATGACAGTTTTATGGCCCACCGTTTTGCTCCTCTTAAGTGACATTTTGGTAGTTGTCACACAATTTCTAGCTGTAACTTACTCCTCCACTTGCCCAACTTATTCCTACTTGAAACTAACATATATAAGAAGTCTGAGAGATCATTTTTATAGAAGATAGGATGAATTATAAGAGAGATTTTAGATCTAGCTTAGGTTGTCTTTTATTTTTCTTAGTTTTTAGGTTTTTTTTTCTTTTTCTTTTCTAGGCTTTGTATCTTGTATTTTCAAGTTATTATAAGGATTCTTTGGCGTTGTTTAAGGTGATTTAAGGTTGCCTAACACATTATATCATCATTTGGTGGAATCTAAACCCTTCTTTCCCTTATTTCATGTCTTTGTTCATATTTATGCAATAATATAGGCTGTTTTCATTTTAATCCAAATTTTCTTCTTTATTTATGATGTTTTGAGTTAAATTCTAGCTAAGGATAGGTTTTTCAATGTCTTGAGTGAGTTTATAACATATGATTAGATGACAATATTTGTTTATTTGATATCATAATGCTTATTTTGAGTTGGCCACTTCAAATAACATTTAAAATGGTTAAAGGTCCGATAATCTCTATTTTCATCATTGGAATATTTAGTAAACAACATGGATTAATTCAAGGACCTGAGAAATCTACCTTGATTATCATGAGGGCACTAATCTTTAATATTTTGTTAGGATTAGAACTTCCTAAACATTAAGTTTACTTCTTAGACTTGTGAGTGCACCAAACCATGAACTAAGACTGTTAGAGAAAAGGCAATGAATTAACCATAACTTTGTCTTGGTTTAGTGAAGGCCTAGATTAGAAATTCCAATCCATTTAATAACTTACTTAAGTTATTTAGGCCTAGTACTTAGCAATTTAATCAATTGGTAATCCTTAGATCACTTGGAATATAATTGCAAAGTTGGAAGTTTTCAGGTTTTTTTTAGTTAATCTAACCCATATAAATTAAAGATGTTGAGTTCCTTAGATAATTATTATCCAATTTTCCTAGTATTCACATATTTTCTCTATGGATTTGACATTCTGGAGTCTTAAATGTGTTCCAATTTTTTACTTGCGACCGGTACATTGTCGTTAAGTTGTTTTTTATTTGAATTGGAATTGTATGTGAATTTATTGATTTATTGGAGATAATTAGTAATATCAAATCAACGCAGCAAATTTTTGACACCATTGTAGGGAAAAATAGTGTGATACTAAAAATACGTTGCTCTAATCATTATAGAGTGCATTCACTTATGTAAGCAAGTAGGGCTTAGGACAAAGTTCTTTTAGAAATGCAATTAGAGTCCCGAATGGAACATTTAAAACATGACTTAGAAAATATTCTTAATGTCAGTTCCATGAGTCCCTTCATTAGAGCTAAGAAGGTTAGCACCTTTGACTACTAATTGCTGCTGGCATCATATAAAATTAGCTCAAATTAATCTATCTTTTATACACAATTTAACAATTTACTTCGAGACCAACATTCGGCAAGCATACCGGTCGAATCAAGTAATAAAGTGGAGTATATTTAAGACTCGGAGTATCGATCCCACCAGGAAGTTTATTGGAGGTAAGTACTAGGTCAATTAGATTTGAATTATCTAGAGAACACTCAACTTTATGATTTAAGAAATAAATAACTAAAATCTACTCTAAAAGATCCTAGAAAAAT
>JAOXYD010044219.1:0-13598 GCA_028565735.1 Pinacopodium congolense | reverse complement strand
GAACATGAACTTTGATTAATCCGAAAAATAGGAGAATATAAGTAATGATCTGAGTTAGAAAACCCCCTATGATGGTTAAGAAACTCAGATATATGTCTTAGCCTCAATCTCTAATAAACAGCAACTCAAAATACAATCAGAAACTCGAAATACAAGTGTTTGAAGCTTAAACTATCAAAGAGAAAATAAGAGAGAAGCAAGAGCTTCTCTATCTAAGTTTGATCTGAAGTTCTATAACTCTCTGCGTGTTTTCTAGAGTTTTCTTGGGTCTATGCAGACAACCTGGACCTCCTACATGTGCTAGCAAACAATACAATTAATTAGGAACATGCCAAGTTTGAAATCTTTAAGATTTGGAGCTGAAATTATTAACTCTAGTACACAACGACACCCTGCCGTCTTATAACAGTACCCTCTCAGGGTGTTGTTAATGATCGAATGCTGAACCCTTCAACGGCCCCCTGTTCTTCAATCATCGGCACCCTCTCAGGGGGCCGTTAATAGTCAGAACAAAGAGGTTTTCTTTAAGTTTTTGCTTTAATCTTTATCATTAAGCTCTATTCTACAAATTAAACATAATAACACATAAATTTAATAGTTAAGTACTAAAATAGGGGTCATAATTCAATAAATTAACTATTAAAACCATATAAATTTGACCCATATCAGTTACATATGTTTGTGATTATTGTGGTAGTTTTGATCACTTAAAAAAATTTTGTTTTGATAAACTATTTTGGTTTTCTAGTTTACTAAAGGATTTATTAACTAGAAAGGTATCTAACCCCTAAGAAACCAAATTAATGTGGATACCTAAAGTAAAATGATTTTCTTTATTTTGTAGGATTTTAAGAGGAGCACATGCTATGTAAGTAGTAGTTACTCTAGGCATATAATGGAAGATGCTTCTCAATTTGTTTCTTTGAAGAGGAAAGGCGGTAGATATGTCACTTATGGAGATGATGCAAAGGGTAAGACAATTGGTATTAGTAAAGTTGGTAAGAAGAATGCTACTGTTGATAATGTACTTTTAGTAGAAGGTTTAAAGTAAAATTTGTTAAGTGTAAGTCAATTATGTGATAAAGGTTTCAAAATCAATTTTGAAGGAAAATCATGCATAGTTTTTAAAGTAATAGATAATTGTATTGTTTTTATTAATAAGAGAGTGAGAAACATTTATATTATTCATTTGAATAAACTCTTTAAGAAAAATTTTAAGTGTTTGATTTCTATGAATGAGGATACTTGAATGTATCATTGGATGTTAGGTCATGTTAGCATAGAACACATTTCAAATCTTCATAACAAAGAGCTATTGAATGGCCTACCAAGAATGAAGTATGAAAAAGACAAAATGTGTGATCTGTGTCAGATGAACAAACAAACCAAATCTTTATTCAAGAAGAAAAATATAGTAACAACTTCTAAACCTTTAAAATTATTACATATATATTTTTTTGGACCATCTACAATTGTAAGTTTAGGCTGTAAATTATATGTATATAAGATTATTAATGATTATAGTAGATTGACATGGGCGATTTTTCTTACTTGCAAAGATAAATGTTTTAGATCTTTTGTTAAATTTACCAAGAGAGTTTAATTGGAAAAAAGGCTACATAATTACTTCAATTAGAAGTGATCATAGTAGATAATTTTAAAATGTTTTGTTAGATGCATATTGTGAAGAAAATGACATTTTTCATAACTTTTCAACTCTTAAAGCTCTCAACAAAATAAAGCTATTGAGAGGAACAATAGGACTTTGTAAGAAATGGCTAGAACCATATTAAATGAATATTTTATTCCTAAATATTTTTAGAAGAAATTCTTTGAATGTGTATGTCATGTATCTAATAAGGTCTACTTAAGGCCTTATATTAATAAAACTTCATATGAACTTTGGTATGGGAAGAAACCAAAGGTGAGTTATTTCAAAGTATTTGGTTTTAAATGCTTTATTTTGAATACTAGATATAATCTGGGTAAGTTTGATCCTAATCATATAAAGGCATGTTTATTTGTTATTCTTTTACTAGTAGAGCTTATAAGGATATTTAACAAGAGGACTATGATGATTGAAAAAACAATGCATATTGTATTTGATGAAGTGTATGGAAAGTCTTGTCATCTTCCAGTTGAGTTAGAGTATCGTGGATACTGGGCTATAAAATTTCTTAACTTTGATTTGTTTTCTACAGGTACTAAGAGACTTATGTAGCTTTATAAGCTTGAGGAGTTCCGTTTGGATGCGTATCATAATTCAAAATTGTACAAGGAGCGAAGAAATGGCATGATAAGCAGCTCACCCACCGAGATTTTAAGGTAGTTAACAAAGTATTGCTTTATAACTCTCATCTTCGCCCTTTTCCATGCAAGCTTAGGTCGAAGCGATATGGTCCATTAGAGGTGCTCTAATTTTTCCCTTTTAGGGTTCTTGAGGTAAAGCGTGATAATGAGCAACCCTTTAAGGTAAATGGACAGCGAGCTAAACTATACTTGCCTAGGTTTGTGGATGAATCGAAGGAGTACTTTACCCTCCATGATTCACCATCTTCTCCCCCTTGATCACAGTGTTTGTTTTCCCTACCTTAATGCAAAAATTTTGAACATTAGGGACAATGTTCATATTAAGTATGGGAGGATTGAGCTTTTGTGCATGCTGATGTTTATGATGTTGATGTTGATGTTGAGAGATACACACTTGAATATGCGTGAATTTGGATTAGGCAGTTTGAGAGGATAGTGAACCATGTGAATTGATTACATAAACTAAGTCAATAACTGATGCTTGAGTGATGAGGCAATATGACTGCATCTCATAGTCATTAACATTCTTTGTTGTGTGTGATGCTTCTCTATGTGGATTACCTTCAGAACTTGCTCTGAACCTGTTTAATACTGCTAGTTGCATGCTGTATGGAAATGATAAAGGCCTTCTTTATTTTTAACTCTTTAGCTTAAATGACCCACCAAGTCATTTCTCCATTTTTACCCCCTTGATCCTTTGACCTTGTTTGTTTCTAAATTAATCACCGTGCATTGAAACATGAAAACCTTTTAGCCTTACCCTGTCATAAGTTGAATAAAGCACTGAGTAAGCTTTTGATGTCATTGATTTAGGTACTGTTGTTTTATATTCTATTATGAGATATTTTAGAGGTACATTTACTTATTTGTTATTGATTTGTGCTACTACTGTCTTCTTTGATGTTTAGTGTTAAAAAATTGATTAAATAAAGAAAATGATTAAATAGTAGCATTGGATAGTGATAAGTAGTTGTAGTCCCACGTTTCTATTTGCATATCTCAGCATTTCTATTTTATTGTCCCATGTTACTTAGTACTTTGTGAATGCTTGTAACTAGGCTTTACCTTTTTTAGCCCACCTTAACCTAAGCCCTATTACAACGCTTAGTAAAAGAAAATTTGATCCATGGTGGCATGTACTCTATGCAGTGGAAAAATGGATGAATTTGCAAGTCTATGGTAGTGTAGTCTTTTAGAAGAAGCATTGAGTGAAACACAACTCTTTTACACATGATGGACATGAGTGAATACCATGAGGAAAGTTCATTTTAATTTTCTGCTTGTTTTTTAATAATGGCATCTACCTTTGATTTCGTTTATGTGCATTAATGAAAAGATTGTGTTATATGTAGTAGTTTAATACTTAAGTTGTCGAAGTTTAGAGGATTTCATACACTTGATTTTATGTGAAAACGAAATGAGAGAATATGTTGTTTGTTTTTAAACTACTAAATGAGATGTTCTTTTATAAATCCAAGTGAGTTGCTTGAGGACAAGTAACAATTCAAGTGTGGGGTTGTTGTTAATGGGCACTTAACATTGTTTTATGATGCATATTTTGTTATGTTTTTTTCCATTTGATGTTTGAATTACACAAATATAGAGTTATTTATGCCAATTTCAGGTGTATATTGGTTTTGGAGCATATGTGGAGATTTGGACCTAATTAGAGTTTGTTTTAGAACATAAAGAGGACTAGGCATTCGGTGCTTAAAGCTGTCAAAAGGTCGATCAATTGAATGGTGAGGATCGATCGAATGAAGGTCGGTCGATCGAATGGTAAAGTTCAGTCGACCGAATCTAGGAGCTCTAGCTTCAGTTCTCTCGTTTCACTCTTTGATTGTTGCGTTTCATTTACTGTATAGAACCATATGGTATAAAAAGGACGCAGATAGACGTATTCAGGAGAGACGGGTGACGACAAAGAGATAGAGAAACATAGAGTTTTTACACATCATGAATAGAGTCTGTCATCTTCTTTTTCATTAAAGTCAGGTCTTCATCTAGTCGAGAGTCCATTTTTATTATTTTGGTTTTAGCATTGTATTTTTCGAGAATCTGTGTAGAACTATTGCAGAATTCTTAAGGGAGTGATCATCTTCCTTTAGATTTCTTTATTTACGTCATAGCTTGTTAAGATTTTAGTTTATTGATTAATCAATTGATATGCATATTTTGACCATCTCTTGCATTCTATTGGTAATCATGTGTGTGTAAGTGTTTTTAGTTAAGGTTATGGATTGATTTGGATTAGGAAAGATTATATGGAATTGATTTTTGCTTGTTTAGTCTTATTTAGCTTGATAAACGAGATATTGGCCTTAGGAGAATGAACTTCATGACCATTGGAATTTTTTTTACTAGAAAATCGATTAAGCAACACATTTGAACATAGGAGTCGCTTTAGGATCTTGTATGTGACACCTAAAATTAATAACCTTGATTTTAGGCCTCTTGTGTGTTTAATGGCTTTCATTCCAAGTAATTTATTGACCAAATATATTAATTGAGAGTAAAAGAGAGAAGGGATGCCTATGACCATTAGGTGTAACTTGTTTAAGAACTAATCTATCGTTGTCATTTAAGGAAACCTAATCCAAATTAAGTTCGAAGCTTTAACCATTTTTAATCTCTTGAGTCAAATTTAGTTACATTTAGTTCATTTTGTGTCTTGCATATTTACTTATCTTGTTTACCTTACTTTAATTACCAATTAATCAAATCCTGAGTTCCTAAGTTAATTTTGCATCATTTAAATTAATTTGCTTACGTATTGGATTTCTTTTGGGAATGATAATCGATTTTCGTAGTTTTAAATTACTTGTCGATGAGGTATGCTTGCCTCCTTAGTTTGGTCGATGAGAGATTTTTCATTAATTTATATTGTTTATTTAGACTAGCAACAACTAACTAATATAAAAAAACTCACAAAATAAAACACATGCATTCAAAAAAAGCAATAAAAATAAATTTTAACACTTTAGATAATATAAACAACTCTAAAACAATCTTCACTAAATGGTCCTAATATTCCAATTATGAATAGCATCGTTCCCTTGCAACGTGCAAAAAAATTAGTGATTAGTTTTCTATAAAGGCTAAGTAACTCAAAATAATTCACAAATTATGTTCTTTAAGCACAGTTTTCTCAAATTGAATTTAAAACCAATATTGATGGCAAGTGCACCAGTCACAAGTAATACATGGTAGTATTTGAGATCCAAGTATCATTCCAATGGGGATCCAAGCTAAATTGAAAGTACTAGGCCCCATTTAGATTGTAATTTTCTAAAGATTCAATTGCAAAAGAAATCAAGAACTAAGATTCCTAATTAAACTTAAAACTACCAATTTATGCGGAATAACTTAGTTGAAAAAAGAGCTTGTCTAATTAGATAAAATAGGTTAGGAAATGCTCTTCAATGATCAAATTGGATTAAAAGTGGATTAAGAGACTTTTTTAATGATCACTTCACTCAATCTAAGCAATGCTATGGTTAAGAAAAAGCTTATTCTCTAAATACTTAAGTTGGAGGTTAGTTATGTCACAATCTTAAGCATGAGGCTTTAAAATTAAGAAGCTTAATCCAAAAATTCTAATTTTTAGATTATGACCCTCAAGATAAATCAAAGTTTGGTTATTCAATGAATTAAATAAGGTTGCTTAAACATTTGTTAAATAAATTAAGTAGATTTTTCGTATCTTAACTTATTTCTTAATTTTATTTTACATGTTTAGTATAAAACAAGCATTAATCTCATCAATAAGCAAAGAAAAACACCTAATCATGCATGGAGTCATATTCAATCCATGTTCAGATCATTTTAGAGACATTTCCCAACCAGAAATAGATTCAACCATACATTTGAAGCAAGAAATAAATCATTCTCCAAGTATTCAACATGTTCTTGAACAAATGATAATAAAAGATGGAATTAATATATGAAAATTGTTGAACCAAGGAAAGTTCTACCTAATTTTGATGATGATAAAACACCCTTTGTATTAATACTTTTGTTTAATTGTGTTTAAAGATAGGTATGTTGAAAAAGAAGATGCTGAATTAATCAAGTACATCGGTACAATGTTGAAGACCGAAAGTCAATCGACCGAATACTAATCGGTCGACCAAAAATAGCATTAAAGGAAGCATCGACCGACCGAAGGAAGATCGTTCGATTGAATGAACGTCTTGAGAAGATTGGCTAATTAAATGAGTTAGGACTTAGAGATCGGCCAATCGAATGAAGACCAATCAACCAAGCAGAGTGCAATCATCATATTGATCAACAGACAGAAGATTTACCCAACAGATAGAAAAAATATACAATGGTAACAAGAGTTGTCCAATGGTCAAAAGGAATAAATTCACCAATTGATAGTTGATTAGTATTTTACACTATAAAGAGCAGTGAAGTGAAACAAGAAAAAACAAGTCACGAGTTTAACGAGTGTGAGAAAAGTTTGATCAAGTTTCTTTTGGTTTTAAAGTGTATAACTGTTTAAGAGTGCTTTGCTTATCAAGTTTTTGTGAGATTGGAGTTCTATCTACTAGTGAGAAGTTTCTTTGCAATTGTAAGGTTAGCCTTGATCCTTTAAAATGGAGTATTTCATGGTTATTCTTAAGCTTACAAAAAGAATTTGTCTAAAGGTCATTCTTGAGCCTTAAAAAGAAGAGTTGGTTATTCTTGAGCCAAAAAGGATTTGTAAGTAGTTACAATTTTTAAGTTTGTAGTTTTTTATTTTATTTTTAACAATTACAAGTACTCTTCATATTACTTGTTTTATAGTTGTGTACTTATTTTTTGCAATTTATTTTTATTTTTTTTTGTATTTGCTTCAAAATTTTAAGAACCTAATATACCCCCTCTTAGGTGTCATTTAGGACCTTCAATTGGTATCAGAGCGTAGGTCTCACTTTAAGTGTAAATTCTAACAAATTTGTGAGGAAAGATCAAATGGCACATTTCATGAATTCTATAGGTTCTTCACACAACTTAGATAAGCATAATCCACATAGAGCACCTTACTTCGATGGTAATAATTATATTTATTGGAAAAATAAGATGAGATACTACCTTATGGGAGAAAATATAGATTTATGGATAACAGTAACTTAACCTTATACAATGCCTACCAAACTCATAAGAAATGAACTAGTTCTAAAGAAAGAGAATGAGAGGAACCTAGATGAAAAGAGGTCAATATCCTTAAATAAAGAAGCTATGCATATTTTATGTTGTACCTTAAGCATGGAAGAATGCAATAGGATTGCAATGTGTGATACTGCATATGATATATGGAACACTCTTGAAATTACTCATGAAGGTAGAAATCAAGTCAAGGAGACTAAAGTAGGTATGCTTACTCATGATTATGAACTTTTTTGTATGATGCAGATGAGACTATTTCTTTAATGTATGCTCAGTTTAATAATATTATTTATGCACTAAAAGGTCTAGGTAAGACCTACTCTAATGTTGAGTTATGTAGGAAAATCATAATGTCCTTACCAAAGACATGGGAAATAAAGGTGATGGTGATACACGAAGCAAAGGACCTTAATACACTCCCTCTCAACGAGCTCATCGGTTCACTTCTAAAATATGATATGAGGATGAAAAACATTAAAGAGGAATAAGAGGTGCCAAGGAAGAAAAATGTGGTGTTCAAAGTAAACAAAAATTAGGAGAGTGACAATGAAGAATTGTAAGTTGAAAGTGAGAACAAGGACCTTGCATTCTTCACATAAAAACTAAAGAAGTTCAGGAGAAATGCCTCAACATGCCAAAAAGGTACATCTTAATCAAAATATATATTATCTAATAAAACATGTTTTGAGTGTGGTAAAAAGAGATATTTGAGATCACATTGTCCCCACTTACAAGAAAAAGAAGGAAAAGTTGAGAAGAAGGAAAAGAAGGTGTGGAGAAAAGAAAAGAAGCACTTCAAGAAAAAGAAAGCATTGAAAGCATCTTGGTCCGAATCTAGCGACTTTGAAAAAGTAGTAGTAGCCAACATGTGTTTCATGGTGCACAATGACGAAAAGAGAAGAAACAAATGGTACGTAGATAAAAACACTTAACCATTTGAAGAAAACTTGAACGACTTCATTTAACTCCCACCATTTAAGTCCTAAAGCTCGAGTAAAGTGTGGCTCAACAGGAGTAAAACGTGGGTCAATTCTGTACCACCGTTTTACTCTAAATTCAGCACCATTCTTCATTATTTCATAGATTTTCACTTCAAATTGATGCTAACATGCAAATATAACAAATCAAGACATAAATTATCCTAATTAACATCAAAATAAGGGTGCGTATGCATTAAAATATCATAAAAAACTATACCAATTTAGCACTTATCAACTCCCCCACATATAGCTTTTACTTATCCTTAAGGAAATCAATCTATCATTAGTTTCCAAACAACATATAATCTTAAGAAAAATTATCCCAATAAATCAACCAAATCCATTGAAAAGAATTCCTTCATCCTTCAATCAATATGACAAAGTAAGAGGTTATAAACTTGATTCATCCAATCAAGTTACAATTAAAATTGATTTTCTTCATGCTTCTTTCAACTCATCCTAAGATCATAATTCCATTCCAATCATAAAATGAATATAAACTAAACAAAAAGTAGCATCAATGAACACAAATCCAAATACTAAAAAGAAAAAGAAATGTGAGCCTGACTTTAGATGAGAAGTCACTTAATCTTTCGTACTCAATGGTAAACAGTTTATGGTGAACAACTCATAGCTTACTGGATTAAGTAACCTTTTATCAACCGATTTTTTACACCACTCATAACCTCTAACCAATTGGTTAGAAGTCAGTGGAGTGAATAAAATAAATGCCCATTTTCACTCTTGTTTCTTTCTTTGCATTTTTATTTTTCATTTCTTTCTTTTTCCACTTCTTTGCATTTTTCCAATTTTTTGTTTTTGACAAAGGATAATGAAATTGCATCAAAGATGAAACATTTAGCTTAGAAAGATTCAGTTTAGAATTGGAATCAATAAGGACTTACTTGTTGAAAGCATGAAATAAATCAAGATCAAAAGCTCATCAATCATTAAAATCAAAAGGATAGCATCTTATTCTATCAAAAGAGTGAAATTCAAAAGGAAATCTTGCCAACGATAGGATTAAGATCAAAAATATTTTTGCAAAACATCATAAATTGATTGGAAAAAGATAAACTTGTGGACAAATAAAACATAAGTGTGGAATAACCTAAATCATCTAATCCCTCCCCCACACTTAAATTGAACATTGTCCTCAATATTCATAAACCAAAAATAAAGCACAAAAAATGAGGGATAAGGAAGGAAAGCACCGGAAGAAGTAAATAATAACGTGAACACTCTGTTAAAGTGAACATTGAAAAGATATCTGGACTTGTTAAAACTACCACAAATAGATATATCTCATAAGATAATGTCAAAGTACCACATGGCGTTAATACATCAAAAGAACCCAAAATAGATTAGAATCATCCAAATATAGCAGAAATAGCAAACTACAACTAAAAAAAATACTAAAACAAACACAAATGCAACATCATCATCCATGAATAACATGTGTAAGCCACCAAAGCTAAGGAGTAGAATTAGGATCATCATCAGCAGTAGCTCGGCGAGACTCCTCAATCCTATCTAGACGCTAGTCAATGCTAGTTAAATGCTGCACCATCCCATCTAATTGTGAGAGAATAGATGCAAAACCGGTCTGCATAGAGCTCTCAAAATGTGAAAAAGATGCCATCAAAGCACTATAAGGAGGCTCAGTAGGTGGTACAAGAGGAACATAGGATAGAGTGGAAGTGTTTACATGAGGCTTATGAACACTTGTCATGGATTCAAATGAAGCCTCACCTTGTCCCTCCTCGGGAGCAGCAACAGGAGCAGGAATATTAGGGTCATCAATATGCTCACTAGCCTGTAAAGGCCTAAATAAAGTGTTTCTCCACTTCCCACCAATTCTATAATAGAATAAAAGCTTGATAAGAGAATAAGAAATAGAGTTAGTGGGATTGACTGCTAACTCACCAGCAAAAGGAACACTAGTTGACTAGAAAATCTTCATAATTAAATAAGCAAAACAAAGTTTTTGGTCAAATGGGTGTGTTAAACTACATTTCTCATGCCCTGTAAAATGAAACCCGCTAAAGGCAATCCCTCAATGCCTCCTAAGCCATGAAACAACTTATATAAAAGATAAGTATCATCAAATCAAAGCTCATTGAGACCACTTACTCTAAGAAGAGCATTGTAACTAGAAAATAGTAATAGCAATATGGTCTCTAACAGTCAATTGAGAAGTAGGATAGCCTCTATAATTAGGGGGACTAATCAAACCTAATTGAGCTCTAGCAAGATCCATCGAGAATAAGGGATTAGAACCAACTAAATCACCTCGAAACCTATCAACATTATGAATAAATAAATCTCCATCATCTCGTACTCCTAGGAATTCAAAAAGAAAGGGTCGAGTAAGCATAATAGGAGTACCTTGTACTGATGACCTAATTGCCAATAGGTCTTTCACATTCTTCTACACGATATTTTTGAAAAATTCTTTCACCAATAACGTATAGTATGGGCCAATAAGCGTTAGTAAAAAGAGCCACTAAAGAGCTCGAAATAGAGGCGAAAGTTGAAATCCAGCTTCCACATCTACCTCAATAGATCACTCCACTATAAACTCATTACTGTGTCGAACCTTATACCATTCAATGCTCTCTTGGCTCGTGAACTGAGAAGGATCAAATTTAGATTGAGCTTTAATGCTAGACGTATGAGTAGACCTCTTAAGTGCCATCTGAATAAAAATAGTTCAATAAACATATATAGCATATAGTTAGAAAATACCAAGAAAAATCAGAAAATTTTTCCGACACAAAATGGATGAATATCAGTTGAATAAAAAATTTGAAAAATTAATTGATGAAATTTGTACCAATAGAAAGATAATCAAATCTCTAACACAATGGTACCAAAATCAAAGTAATTGAAAGGAGATAAATAGTACTAAACCATTACAAAGTAGATTGTGAAAAATCTAGGATGGTTCTAGTCCAAATGATGGAATAGATCAATTTAGAATGGACAGAGTTTCAAATAGACACCAACAACGTGAAATTTGGCTAAGAATTGAAGAAATTATGGTGATTTGAAGTAAATACGGGCAAAGGGGTCGGGTTTTATGGAGAAATAGGGTTACTGGAGAAGAAATGGGAACTTGCGTCATATTTGTGTGTTTCAGGGAGTTAAACGGCAATACCTAGGAAGTTAAATGCAACTAATAATGGGAAACTACATCGTTTTATGCGTTTCAGAAACTTAAACTTCAGTACTTGGGGATTTAAACAGCATCGTTTAACTGATCGTGTTTAACTCCCCAGAGCAGGGAGTAGAATGCAGGCTAGGGGCATCATTTTGCCCTTGTCGTTTTACTCTTCAAAAGTGATTTTATTAGCCAAAATTCAACAATTTTTGCTCCAAATCAATTCTAATTCAAGTCCTAATCAATCAAAATGATTTAAATGCATAAATTGAACATGGATGAAGCTCAAGAACACTAAAAACACACTAAAATCAAAAATAAAGGGATAAAGCATCAGGAAAACTAAAGAACTTAAAACCAAAAACACAAAAACTCTAAAACTTAAAATATCCATAAACAACACTAAACCAAACTAAAAATACACTCAAATAGCAACTACAAACTAGGACATAATACAATTAAAGCAAATTACAAAAGAGAAAACAACTTCAAAGCCATTGAAAAACACTTGACTTAAAAGAAAAAGACTTAAGACTAATTAAAACTAAAGAAAAGACTTATAAAAAACACTTGAAAACACACTTAACAATTGAAAAGACACTCCAAAAAGGTTGCTAAAAAGGTTTTCCAAAAGAGTTTATACCTCAAAATCAAAAGAACTAGGCAAAGGCTTAAAAGAACTTAAAAGAAAACACACCCAAAAGCACACTAACTTCAACTTAAACCTAAGGCACACTTAATTAAACTAAAAGAACTTAATAAAAGGATTGTGTTGCCTCCCAACAAATGCTTCTTTAAGGACTTTTAGTTGGACCTTAAAATTATGGAATTTTATTAAAAAAAAATGTAGGTTACCATGAATAAGAGTAAGTTTATACTTTCCAAAAGGGTCAACCAAGTTAAAAAGGGAATTTATACCTGTTAAAAGGTTTTTCCATGAACTATAAATCATACCCTTGATGCAAATCCAATTAAAACACTTTTACAAAGCAAAATGCCAAGGTAAATAATCAAGAATTGCAACTTTAGGCCTAGGAACACAAGTAGCAACATCTATAAAATCTAATGGCTTATATGGCAATTCACTTGCTTTAAACTCAACAATCTCATCACAACCTACTCAAGGATGGTCCTTTGAAACAACAAAGAGCTTGTCCTCTCTACTAATGATCTTTCCATTATGAATTTCCTCCATTTCTTCATCGTTTCACAAAGCTAAAGTTCACACTTCATTGGCTTCTACATCATGTATAGGTTTGGCCACATTTTGAGCAAATTGAACCATAAAATCAAAGAGTGATTCCTCAATCTCCATGGTTTCTTCAAAGGGTTCATATGCTTCATTCTTTAGACTTGTGTAGAAGACCAAGACTCATCCACATCAATGTCATTGTTTTCTTGACAAATGAAAGTTAAATTGTCCAACATTTCAATCAAAGAGTCAAGATGATCTAAGTCAAGAGCCTGGTTTGAATTTAAGCATTCATTAGCCTCTCTTTCATTCCATACACAAGGCATTGAAAATTCTTACCTACCTCTCTCTAAGGGATAAGGTTCTATCACATTTGATTCAAATGGAGTGGGTTGGGAAGGGTCATCAAAAATTTATTACCTAAGATTGGTTAATAATTCCTCTTTTTAGTTTGGACAAGAAGCTTTCAACTTAGACACAGTAGGTTGAGGTTTAGGTGGATGTTTAGCCAAACTTTAATTATCTAAGTAACAAATTTGAGCTTGAATATCACTTGAAGACTCTTCATAATAAGAGAAAGATGAGTATTGCTCATTATAAGATGATTCATAACAAGGGTAATCAAAACAATCCATTGAATCTGGGGTATAAAGATTATCAATTGAATCATAAGCATCATTCCCCCAACAATTCCCATTAACTTCAGGCCCATACCTTTGGTGATCATACCAATAGTCATATTGCCTCCAAATCCTTGCAATGTCTAACGCTAAACACTACAAGATGCTCCACTACTCAA
>JAOXYD010044218.1:0-27282 GCA_028565735.1 Pinacopodium congolense | reverse complement strand
AACCTGTCAAATTAGCTTTTTCCACCTTTGACCTTTAATTAGTATTTTCACTATATCTTCATCCACAAACCTCATTTTGACTTGAAAGTTGATATGTAGGCTCCTCACATGGTTCTAGCTCTTTGTAAAATTTCATTACAATCCAAGTTTTATAAGGGTATTTAATGCATCACCGAAGTTACAATACGAAAACTAATATTGATTTCGGGTCTCATTCGTTACCTACAATTTCAAAACATCAAAGTGCATCAACCCATCCTTCAAATATGTTCATATTTTTCTCTCAAACACTAAACAATACCAAAAAAAAAAAATCAACGCATAAAAGATAATGAAAAGAGATGAAAAAGTTCATACTAATTAAGTTTAAACCATATAAGCAATACTTAAAACACCTAAAAACAACCTAGAAGCATAGTATAAAACCACACTTATCACCATAGCATTGTCTTAATTTGGTGAAGCCCCTAGATTAGAAATTGCAATCCATTTCATAACTTAATTAAGTCATTTAGGCCTAGCCCTTAGCAAATTAATCATTTGGTAAGGAAGTTTTTAGGTTTGCTTTAGTTAATCTAGCCCTTTTAAATTAAAGTTCTTGAGTTTCTTAGATAATTATAATTGGATTACCCTAGTATTCACACATTTTCTTTATGGATTTGACATCTAAAGTCTTAAATATGCTCTACTTTATTACTTGCAACTGTACACTGGCGTGAAGTTAATTTGAATTTGAATTGCATGAGAATTCATTTATTTATTGAACTAAATTAGTGATATTAAACCAATGTAGTAGTAACCTTTAACAACGTTTTTTTAAGGCAAAGAGTATTATTTATAAGAACAAACAACCTAGTGAAACAAGAAGCCCCTTTTAAAGTAACAATCTACACTTATAAAGGTGTTTCACTTAAAATTTAACCAACAAAGGGCTCTAATACTTGCAAAAATAAAATGATTGATCAATGATGCTCTTGAAAGCTTAAAAAAACCATAAAAGATAAATTTGAAGAACCAAAAACATGTTTGAATCATGAAAGATAGTGAAAAAGGTGAAAAAAAACCTAATTTGGAAAGTTTTGATAAATATGAGTTTAAGAGCTTCTAACTAATGAAATGGACCCTTAAAAAATACAAGTATTTGATCAATGGAACTTTTGAATATTTAAACAAACTAAAAACAACAGGCTTGAAACTTTAGAAATTGATTTAAAATAAGAAATTCTAAGATGAAAGCTCTAAAACACTTATAGATAGTGCTAGGTAGCTCAAAAATAAAAACTAGCCATTAGGGAGTTAAAAAGATATTAAAAACCTGAGAGTTTCTTGAAAAACTAACCGTTGGACATTATCGATTGTTTCTGAGTTCATCAACAATGCCATTAATCTTCAGGGCAGACTATCATTGTTCTTTTAGACAAGTATGCCAATAACAGTAGTTTAAGGATGACACCATTTCTCTCCTAAGCAATCACAATTTATCACCTACAAAAATAAAGACTCAAACAAGTTCTAAACATTTCCAAATATAATCTTAATGTCAAATGCAATTCCAACAAAGTTTTAAAAGATATTTCAAAGCTTTATGAATGCTCAAATTGACTCTATTACTTCAAACAATAAAATTAATCTATAAGATAAAAGTTCTATGCAATTTTTGAAAACTTATGAATGCATAAATGCTAACTTGGAGCCCCTTGATGAATTGAACTTCAAATGAAACTTACTAATAAATTCAAAACTATAAATACATGATCTTGAAGCTGCCACTTTTCATGTGCTTCTATCAATTTTAGCCTTCAAGCTTAAACATTCCATATTGTTCATCCATCAAACACCTTGGCGAATTGAACTTCAAATGAAACCTAAAAATAAATTCAAAACTATAAATACATGATCTTGAAACTGCCACTTTTCTTATGCTTCCATTATCTTTAATTTTAGCCTTCAAGCTTAAACATTCCATATTGTTCATCCATCAAACATACCTATTTTTGAAACTTCCAATAAAAACTTACATCTTTAGAAATGTTCATATTTTGTTATCATAAAAAACAAGATTAGAAACCCTTTTGGTTCGACAATATCCCATTTTTTATGATAAAAAAAACATGTGATATTAAAGAAAACAAAACACATTTCCAAACAACTACTTCATAATATAAACATAACCAAACATTACATATTTTCAAAATACCAATTATAACTAGTGCTCCACCTTAGTTCATGCATTAAAACAACTTAAGCTCTCCCTAAATATATGCATTAATACATTTAGAAGGAACAATTAGCAAAGGGAGCATGAAGGCACATATTGCACCAAATATAAACATTATGCATGTTTAGGGTCCAAAATCACATAATGTGCATATTTTGCATTAGAAATGCAAAAAATTGTAATAAACATGATTTGAAAAATATTTTCACGAAACCTTACATACTGATACTACGTAAACTTTCTCCCCATTTTTGACATCATTAGAAAGCCATAAACATGAAAAAGATTCCAAAATTTTATGAAATTAATTTTATAGAGGTGAATACTTCCAAGTTAAAAGATATGCGCTACCATCAATTTTTCAATTTTCCAAAGTTTGGAAACATCCATAAACATAAATTATTGATGAAAAATCATATAAAAACATAAATTTGAAGCTAGAAAAAATCACACATAAGCACAAATTAATGTTGCAGCACATGCATAAACATACATTTTTAATAAAAAATCACTATAAATCATTCCTAATTCTCTCGTAATCATGTAAAATCTTTCTTTATTCATTGATTTAATAAAAATATTGACCAATTAGTGTTATGTATCTACAAACTCTAATTCTAGATCACCATTTTTCACATGATTTCTTATGAAATGATAACTTATCTCAATATGCTTAGTCCTTGAATGTTGAATTGAATTTTTAGTTAGGTATATGACACTAGTATTATCACACCCAGTAGGGATCTTTGTAATGTCATGCCATAATCTTTAAATTGTTACCTAAGTTAAAGTACTTGTTACAATAATTACCATCCGTTACATACTTTGCTTTGGCTGTTAATAAAGCCATCGAATTTTGCTTCTTATTAAACGCATGAAACTAATACATTTCCAAATAATTGACAAGTGTTGGATGTACTCTTTTTATTTAATAAACTATTGGCATAATCTGCATTCGAATATCTAACTAAATCAAAGTAAGCATTTTTAAAACACTAACATCCTAAGGATAATTGTTCGGTTGATTTGATATCACTAATTTAGTTCAAATAAATCAATCAATTAACATGAAAATCAAATTTAAGACCAAACCAACTTCATGGTAGTGTACTGGTCACAAGTAATAAAGTGGAGCACATTTAAGACTCCGGAATGCCAAACCTATAGAGAACTGATTATATGAATACTAAGGCAATTGGATTACAGTTATCTAAGGGAACTCAAGGCTTGAAACTAAAGGATTAATTTAAACTAAAAACACCTGAAAAGCTTCCATCTTTGCAATTAAACTCCAAATTTTTTAAGGATTACCAATTGATTAAATGGCTAAGGATTAGGCCTAAATGACTTAAATAAGTTATGAAATGGATTGGAATTTCTAATCTTGGACCTTTACTAATTCAAGAAAAGCTATGGTCAAGCCATTGCCTTTTCTTTAACATTCCTAAGTTTATGGTTTGATCCACTCACAAATCAATAGGAAGTAGGCTTAAAGATTAAGAAGTTTCTAATCCTAAATGCATATTCAAGATTAGTATGCTTATGAAATAACCAATAAATGGTCGTGTATTGATTAAAATCATGTTGTTTATGGATTTTTTTCAATGAATTAAGTGATTGGTCCTCTACTTGTTCATCTAAGATCATGTCCTAAGTGATCAAGTTAAGATATGATTTAAGATCTCACATTATCAAAGATTATCATCCAATCATGTATTATAAACTCACTCAAGACATTGAAGAACCTGTCCCTAGCTAAAATTTTGCTCAAAACATCATACATAAATAAGAAAATTCGAATCAAATAAAGGCAGCCTATGTTCTTGCATATATATGAACAAAGAGTACAAAACAATAGATTTGATATTTAGGAAGCACCAAATGATGATACAAACTGATAGACAGCCTCCCAACATATGAATAAACTCCCTTGAATCCTTAAAATAGCTTGAAATTAAAATATACAAAGGCTAGAAAGGAAAAAGAAAAGAAAAACCTAAAAACTAAGGAAATAAGAATAGAATATAATGTTTGATATGAATTCTCCTCTCAAATCCATCCTAACTTCTTCAAAAATGATCTTTGGAGCTTCTTCTATATGTTAGTTACAAGTAGAAACAAGTTAGAGTAAGTTGTAGCAAATGGAGAGCAAGTTGCAATTGGAAATTGCATGATAGTTACTAAAATGGCGCTTAAAGAATAGTAAAATGAAGCTATTTAACCCCCGTGTTTAACTTCCTAGAGTGACTTAAATGGCGTATTGGAGGAGTAAATCGGTGGTATTCTTAAACTGCCATTGAAGTCCTGCAATTTGACATCTTTGTTGAATTTTTTAGATTTTCTCCATAGGTTGGCTTCCCTCTACATTGTACAATATTTATAGACATAATTAAACACTTTAACATCAAATTAGAAGCAAATGTAGCTCAAATTTGGATTAAATTCATATGAAAATACATTAAAATTAAGGCCAAACAATAATGTAGTAATTTAATACCTTAAAATTTTAATGGCTAACAAATGAGACTCTCTAAGACTTGACTAGAACCTAGCACTCAAAAACATATTAAGCATAATATTAGGTCTACTAGTAGTAAAATACAACAAGATACCTATCATACCTCTACACAACTTAGAATTTATTAGCTATCCCTCCTCATCATTGATCAACTTAGTAGTAATACTCATAAGGGTTCTTAAAGGTTTTGTTTGATCCATACCAAACCCCTTAAGCAAATCCTTGGAATATTTAGCTTGACTAATGAAAATATCATCTTTCATTTTCTTAATTTGTAAACCAAAAAAGAAATTAAGCTCTTCCATGATACTCATCTCAAACTCTGTACTTATATAAGTTGCAAACTCTTTACATAACCTTTCATTTGTAGCTCCAAAAATAATATCGTCAACATAAATTTTCACAATCAGTATATCATCATGATCATTCTTAATAAAAAGAGTATTATCTATCTTACCCTTTTAAAAACCATTTTGAATCAAGAATGGACTTAACCTCTCATACCAAGCACTAAGATCTTGTTTTAGGCTATATAATTCTTTTGAAAGCTTATAAACATGGTTTGGTGCATCATGGTTTTCAAAACTAGGTGGTTGTTCTATATACATCTCTTCTTGAATGAAACCATTAAGAAATGCACTTTTGACATCCATTTGATAAAGCTTAAAGCCTATATAAGATACAAATGTCAAAAGTAGTCTAATAGTCTCTAATCTATTTACGAGTGCAAATGTTTCCTTATAACCAATTCCTTCTTCTTGATTGTAACCCTTAACTATCAATCTAGCCTTGTTTATCACAATATTGCCTAAGTCATCAAGCTTGTTCTAAACACCCATTTTATGCCAATAATTTGATGATCATTAGGCCTATGTACTAAGGTCCACACCTTTTCCCTTTCAAATTGGTTTAACTCCTTATTCATAGCTAAAACCCAACTATCATTACTTAAAGTTTCATCTATGGTTTGAGGCTCTTTGTTAGAAATAAAAGCAATATAGGATAAGTCTTTAAAGGAAGATCTAGTTACTACTTATCTTCTAACATTACTTGTAACATGGATAGGGGGATGATCTTTCTTAAACCTCCACTCTCCAGGTAAACTATCATCTTACCTTTCAAACTCACTTGGTTCCACTAATGGTTCACTAGATGAAGGGGGTTTTCTACTGATAGCACTTAAAATGGATATATTTTAGGCATGATTTAGTACTTGTTAGGAGAATTTTTAGATTCAATTTCATGTGATTTCCATGCAATTCTAGTTAAAAATCCTTGAATGAGAAGTTAGTCACTTGATTTCATCACATTTCATAGGAACTTGAAGATCAATTTGATGCAACTTTGGGAATGAAAATGATGTGGAGTTAATTTAAGGTCCAAGAACATCAAGTGAGGATGTTCCATACCAAATTTCATGGCCAAAAGACAAGTGAAGAAGAAAATATGGTGAAAAGACCAAAGGGTGGTAGAAGTTGGAGCTTTCAGTAAAAGACTACAGCTGAGCCACGACCATGGGCCAAGGCATGGCCCTTGGACAGCAAGACCCATAGCTTGAGCCACAGTCATGGCCCAGGGTACGGGAAATCCTAGGAACCCTGCCCTTTTGACCTAATTTGGTGGTTTTTAGGTCTTTCAAACCCTCAACGAGCCATAATTGAGCCACCACTTCAAAGGAGACAAATCCTAAGCCACTTACAAAGGTTTTCATGCAATTTTGAAGGAGAATAACTGATCCAAATACATCGAACCTAAGATCAAGGGCTAGAATGCATAAATCAAGCATAAAGAATTTAAGGATTGAAGACAACCTCAATATGAGATTTTCTAATTCCCTCTTTTCTATGATTGTTTGTATGATTAATATCATGTATAGGAACTAAGTTTCTTTTAGGATTTAGTTTTTTACAAACTTTAGGATGTGTTACTTATTGTTATTCTTGAATTAACTCTTGAGTTCTAGATTTTGAATTAGGTTTGTTAATGGATACTTATTAATTTGCATTTAATTATTATGTGAACATAAACCCTTTTTTTTTTTCAAGGCTTTGATTTGTGTATGATTATATTGAGAGATCCATTATATGCATTAAATCATTTCATTAACAAAATATCTTACAATGGTGACTTAGAGACAAGCTTACATAAGATATTTGGGTTAGATGTGAGCTTAACCAAAACAAGAAATTTCATATAACCAAGTAATGCATTTAATCAATAAATTAGGATAAAGAGAACTTTCACTTAATTTATCGAATTTAATATGGTTACATAACTTGAAAGAGAGTGTAACTTACATTAGAGAGTTTACAGTCTAATAAATCTAGAATTCAGGTTAAAAAATGAATACAGTGAATATGAATTTATCCTAGAGGGAGTAACTACCTGAATCTTAGTTTTGTCATTTACTGTTAATCTTTGCAACTTGTTTTAAGTGTTCATTTTATTTGTTTATTTTTTTTCTTTTTCAAAAAATCAATTCAACCTAAAATTTTGAATCCATCAATACTAACAGTCCTCGTGGATCAACACCTAGATTCACTAAAACTATATTACATTAGTGATAGGTACACTTTCCCTTTTTAAGTTTCGTGATTCTGTTAGGGTGTTTCTTGGTTAAATTTTATTTAAAACTTAAATAGACTCATGCAATATCATCTACACCTTCCTCTTTTTGCTCTTTTAATCCTAATCTCTCCATTTACTTGGACAAGCTTATCTCCTCATCATCAACATTATTCTTGGCATCAAATGGATTTGATTAATAAAAAATAACATGCATGGTCTCTTCAATCATCTTAGTCATCTTGTTAAACATCCTATAAGCTTTACTAGTAAAAGAATAACCAATAAATATGCCTTCTACTGATTTTGAATCGAATTTTCCTAGATTGTCTTTGGTATTTAAAATAATGCATTTTTATCCAAAAACTTTTTTCTTCTCATACTAAAGTTCATAAGAAGTCTTATCTATGTAAGGTCTCATGTAGATCTTACTAGATACATGACAACAATATATAATGGCTTTCGCCTAAAAATATATAGGAACACTATACTCATTCAACATTATTTTAGCCATCATTTGTAATGTTCTATTTGAAAAGTTATGAAAAATACGATTTTTATCATAATATGCACCAACTAACTCAATTTAAAACTCCTTATCATGATCACTTCTAATGGATGAAATCATATAGCCCTTTTCTAATTGAACTCTTTTAGCAAATTTAACAAAAGATATAAAACATTCATCTTTACTGACAAGGAATATAACTCATATAAATACACTATAATCATCAATAATCAAATATGTATGCAATTTGCAACCTAAGTTAGTTACTCTAGATGGTCTAAACAAGTCCATATACAATAATTCTAAAGGTGTAAAAGTAGTTACCACATTTTTCTTCTTAAATGAAGCCCTGGTTTGCTTGTTTATTTGACATGTGTCACATATCTTGTCCTTTTCATATTTCATTCTAGGTAGGCCATTCACTAACTCCTTGTTAATATGCTACATGCTAGCATGACCTAGCCTTTTATGCTATATCTAAGCATGTTCATCTATGGAAACAAAACACTTGTCATCAATGATAGAGAGCTCATTCAAAGAAATTTTATATATGTTTCCCTCTCTCTTTCTAATGAAACAACACTATTATCAACAAGTTTAGAAACTATACAAGATTTTTCCTTCAAAAATAACTTTGAAATATTTATCACATAATTGAAAACATCAGTAAATTATGCTTTAAACCACCCACCAAAAGTACATTATCAATATTTATATTTTTCTTACCAATTTGACTAATGCCAATTACTTTACCTTGGCCTTATCTCCAAAAGTCACAAAACCTCCATCTTTTCTCTTTAAGGATGTGATTATGATGGATCACCCACCATATGCTTAGAGCACCCACTATCTACATACTATTTCCCACTTTTGAATTCCTACAAAACAAACAATTTTATTTTATTTTATTTAACTTGCCCACTTTTGAATTTAAGTTCGTAGGAATTAGATACCTTTATACTTCCTAAGCCCATTGGTGAACTAAAAAGCTTGTTATTCTATCAAAACAAAATTTATCCAAGTGGTTAAATCTACCATAGCAATCACACACACTTATAACTTTATGAAAATGCACATTTTGTTAAAATTGTTCCTATATAAATCTTGATGGAACATTCCTAAATGGCCTCCTTTGGTGTAATCTTGGCCTAGGATGTGAATGAGACATGTTTCTTGGCCTAATTCATATGTGAGAAACATTTCTGTATGAATGAGAATGCATTTCTGATGCATAAATAGGAGGTAGAAGAAAATCACTCCTAAATGGCCTATATGCATTGTTTTCAACTCTTGCATTTTTTCTAGGTGTATGCACATTTTCCATAAATGGAGGCCTAGATGAACACATAAATGCATGATTGTTCTTCTTATGCACCATTGCCCAAAGAGGACCTAGAAGTATACTCCTCATCTAAACCTAGAAGTATACTCATCATCTAAGTTCTTACCTTTAACAAAAGTAGTCTTGGCATTAGGATTTTCACTCCCTTGAGTGAAACCTAAGCCATGTCTATCATTTGAATCTTTTTTAGCTTTGGGCATGTTATCTAGCTTATACTGTCCTTTAGTAAATTTTTGTCATGATTACTTTAAATATTTTACCTCTTCCTTTAAAGATACATTTTCAAGCAACACTTTATATTCACATTCTTAACCTTTAAGTCATGTAAGTCACTTATAAGCTTATCATTCACTAACCCGAGTTTATTTATTAACTTCTTGCATTTTTCTATTTGGAATACATTTTCTTCCTTCTTAAGGTAACACCTTCAGAACACCTAACCAAATCATCATAACTCAATTCTTCATCAAAATCAACATTTTTATCATTTAAAGAATGTGGAGAAGATGGTAACATGGCGTTCAAAGCTTTCCTTCTCTTCTCCTCCTTTTTCTCTTTTTTGTCCTTTGTATCACTTCTTAAATGGCCCGATTTCCTACATTCAGAACAAATCAAATTAGAAGATTTTTGTTTGTTATAATTACTCTTACCTTGCTCTTTTGTCTTGGTGAAAACTTTCTTCTTCATTATCTTCTTGAACCTCCAGTGAGAAGAGTTATGTCATCATCACTATCATTTGAAGTGCTCTTTTCATCAGTTGACTCCTGTTTTTTGGCTTTGAATGTCAATTCCTTCATTTTTGAAGTAATTTCCTCCTTCTTTACTTTGGTCTTCTTCATTCTCATTTCATATGTGAATAAAGAACCTATGAATTCATCCAAAGGTAAAACATTAAGGTTTTCTCCTTTTAAATGACGATGAACTTTGCCTCTCATTCCTTTTTAAAGGATATTAAAAATTTTAGAACAAGTTCAATATTTGAATATGACTTTCCTAGACCCTCTAATGCATTTACGATGTCAGTGATTCTAGTATACATGTTAGAAATGATTTTATCATAATGCATGGAAAACAATTCATATTGAAGAGTAACCATTGACACCTTACTCTCTTTCACTTTGTTAGTACCTTTATGAATAACTTCTAATGTATTCCAAATTTCATGAGGTGTTTCACAAATAGAAACTCTATTAAATTCATTCTTAATGCATAAAACAAAATATGAATGGTCTTGCTATTTAATGAAGTTAGTCTCTCATCATTTAAATTCCATTCCCCCTCCACTTTAGGCACTCTTTAATAATTTACAAGTTTAAAGGGAATGTACGGTCCTTCACTTACAATATCTCACATCCTAACTTTTTTTTCCATGAGGAAAAACTTCAACCTAGTTTTCTAATAAAAATAGTCATTTCTATTAAACAAGGGTGCCCTACTAATTTTTTTTCCCTCTCTTGGCTATATGTACTTATGAATTGCACCATTTATGATCTTTTCCTCTTAATTTTATTAAAAATTAAACACACTTAAATAAGCATAACTCTAATATCAATTGTAAACCCTAAATGACACTAGGGGGAATTAAGTGTTCTAAAATATTTCTAAAATAACTAAACTAGGCCACATAAACCAATTCAACTATATATAATCACTAAACCAATATTTAACCTAGAATTTTATGCAAATGTTTAAATCCATTCAATCACAATTAAAATAACAAACAAAAAACATATTAAGTAATAATAAAAAGGTATAGGATTAATAGGATATATCAAAATTTGTAGAGGTTTAGCAATCTATAACAATTGCCTAATCCTCTCTCTAACTACAAAATTGACGAACTTACTATAATAAGTACAATCTACTTCTTGGGTGAAAAGTAATCCTTACAAATCATAGAATTCTTTATGGAAGGTGGAGAGCAACCTTTATTAACTCTTTTTTAAGGTAAAGAGGAGTGTTTATAAGAACAAACAACCAATTGAACCAAGCAACCCTTTTGAAGTAACAAGGTACACCTATAAAGGCATTTTATTTTAATCTCAATAAACAATGGGCTCTAATTCTTTCAAAAATAAAATGATTAACCAATGATGCTTTCAAAAGCTTAAACAAACTATAAATGATAAATTTGAAGCACCAAAAATATTTTTAAATGATGAAGGATAATGAAAAAAGTGAAAACAACTAATTTGGAAGTTTTGATAAATATGACTTTGAGAGCTTGTAACAAATGAAATGGATCCCTTAAAATGCAAATAATTGATCAATGAAACTCTTGAGTATTTAAAGAAATTGAAAATAAATCAAACTTGAAACTCTAGAAATTGATTTAAAATAAGAAATTTGAAAATGAACAACATAATAAGTGGACAATTTTATTGATTTTGTATTTGAGAGTTTGAAACAATAATCAAATGGAATAAAGGTTGTTATGAAAGCTTTAGAACCCTTATATATAGTATAGGAAGCTATAAAAAAAAGTAACGGTTAGAGAGTTAAAAAATTATTAAAACCTGATAGTTGCTTTTCTAAAAAAACTAGTTGTTGGACATTAACAGTAATTTCTGGGTTAATAAATGGCACCATTGATCTTCGAGGCAAACCGTTGTTATTCTTTTGAATAGGTATGCCAATAATGGTAGTTTGATAATGACGCTATTGCTCTCCCAAGCAACAATCATTTATCACCTAGAAAAACATAAAAAGAAAAAAAAAGACTTAAACAAGTTCCAAAGCTTCCCAAATGTCTTCCAAACATCAAATACAATACCAACAAAATTTTAAAAGATATTTCAAAACTTTATGAATGTTTAAATTGACTCTATAACTTCAAATAACAAAATTGATCTATATGATGAAAGTTTTATGAAACTTTTTAAAACTTATAAATGTATAAATGCTAACTTAGAGCCTCTTGATGAATTACAAATACAAGGTCTTGAAGCCGCCATTTTTCTTATGCTTCCATTATATTTAATTTTGGCCTTCAAGTTTAAACATTCAACAATGAATTCATCCATCAAATATACCTATCTTTGAAACTTAGAAAAAAAAACATTCGTATTTTGCTATTATCAAAACCAAGATTGAAATCTCTCTTAGTTCAACAAATTAAAAACCAAATATGTCACAGTATATGAAAATTTTTTCACTTTATCAACATGTCCAAATATTTTAAAAGTTTTTCTAAATCTTTTCAACCTTCTTAAAATATTTTTCTCTTCTATCTTTGACTAAAAAACACTTAAAAACTTCCCTAAAATACTTTGACATATCAAGATGATATTCTTGAAAAACTTTCATCAATTTCCTCTTATTTATGAAACACTATATGTAAAAATCTAATATTCAAGGCATATGAAAACATTCTATGGAAAATCCTAAATACAATTGATCGTGCAATATTTGATTAAAATGTAATTCAAACAAACATGAGGAGCCCTTAAAAACATTGCGGAGATCAAGATAAGTTTTATAAACAAATCTACAAATATAAACCTATTCGACCTTAATCTCCTTAGATTTGATCTTTCATCTTAAAATTACTCTTACGGTAAGTCTAGCGTTAACTAACAAATAATAAATTCTTAACCTCTTAACTATGTAGCAAAATAAGTCAGGGTCGATCCAATAGAGAAGTAGTTAGTGTTGTGCTAAAGAAAATAAAAAGATATTAAAAATCCCTGGTTTTATGAAATTAAAATAAACAAAAATATAACTAACAAAATTAATGAAATTAAAACAAAATACGAAATAACAAGAAAGTGAATAACTGAAATAGTAAATGCAACTAAAGAAGCAAGAACACAATTATAAAGAAACAAATAACAACAATGAAAAACTAGATAGAAGATATCTCTAGAATTCATGAATTACAATTGATCATCGAAACTTATAAATTGTATTATGCTTAAGATGTTAGACTACAACCACAAACAAGTTCTTACATTTTATGTTCCACCAATTTTAGACAAATCTTATATGATCGTAAATTTATCCTTACATCTAGACATAATTTTTTAGATTTAGTGGCGCAATAATATTAAACATTAGGAACAACTAATTTAAGTTATAATCTCACAACTCGGATCATATAACATAAAGAATCGAAACTCTAGGCTAAGTTAATTAAGTTTAACATACAAATTCAATTAGCCTCTTGCTACTGTGAAATTTGCTAATGACAAATACTAATCAAATGCTCAAACCTAGCAGTTAAACTAGAAATCAAAATTAGGATGGTCAAACCTATAAATCAACCACTAATTCATGTGGTTTAAATGAAGTTCCAAGTTGACATTGGCATAAATCATAATGCCCATTAAAAACCCAATTTAATTCTTACAATTGGAATCTATTAATGTTTGAAATATTTTTTATCCAAGAGAAAACTAGCCTAGTATATTGAAAATAACCAAAAAAAAAATAAATTGCAAGAAAACATACTGAAATAGCAAATATAAATGATGGAATTGAAGATTAAAATAATCTATTCAATAATAATCAAAGGTTAATATAACTATCTAACAAAACCCAAGTGCAAAACATAAAACAATTGAAATAAAAGCAGAATAATAACTAAAGAGTACTAAAAATAAGATAAAATTGAAGTTATAATCTATTTAAAACATAAACAAGAAGATTATGATCAATTATAACTTGAATGGAAAGCTTAAAACACAAAACAAAGGGAAAATTGAAATAAATGGATGGTTGTCCAAAAAAGGAAAAGAACTGACAAAAATGGCCTCTTTTAATCCTTAAATATTCCCAAAATAAGGTTTGTGATGTTTAGAGAAATAAAAATCTTGATTTCCTTTTTTTTTTTGTCATTTTCAAGATGATAAACAATGGTAAATAGTCCTTTAATGACATCGTATAAGAACCACAAATAATCCTTCATTGACGTCATATAAGACCCATCATTTAAAGGTTTGATACATGACATTAAATGATGATTTTAGGTAGTTAAATGACATCATTGATACCTATCATTTAACTCTTGGAATCTAATGCTCAATCCAATTTTCTTCAATTCTTCTCCAAATTTGATCTTTTAAAACTATAATTCATCACTTGAGGTTTGCACCTGCATTTTCACTGATAATAAATATAATTTAAATATTTTTGCATCAAAATAGGAGTAAAACCATAAGAAATCATATATCAAAACTAAATATAATGCACGTTATCATCTTCACATCAATATTTCTTGAGCTCCAATTTGTGCTTATGATCATTATCAAAATTTTTAACTTTTCATATTACATCAATAAAGTAAATCGTTATTAAAATTTTATTTTTTCATCATGAAAACTATTAATTAGAATCTCTCTTGGTTAACCAAAATCTAAAACTAAAAACTTAGGGACTCAACTCTAATGAGGCTAAAATCCCACAAATAAAAAATAAAAAATAGACTGAAATTTATTTCTAATCGGCATGTGGACTAAACTAATCTTCTAAATTCATCTACCTAAAAGAAATAAATTAACGCTAATGGGAATATTATTTTTTAAATGAAAAAGGATTTTGAAAGAATAAATGGAAATTGATTACTTATCATATTATTTAGAAAATATTATATAAGCTCTGTCCCCTCCTCCCATATCATCACAGACCAAACAATTTCATAAAAGAAAGTAGTATATGCAGGATATGGGGGTATCATTAAAGACTTTTGTATGTAGACAAAATTCTAGGATTTTTTTTAGGAATGGAAAAAGACCAAAATTCCTTAGTCATCCAAAGGCCTTGATATCTTCCTTAAGACTAAATGATTAACAATTTTCTAGCTATTTTTATTTTTTAATTTCAAAATCCAAGAATAACCTTTTCTTCCCCTCAAAGTAAGAAAGCTTTAGAAGATATTCGAAAATATTAAAATTTTTAAAAGAACTTATCATTTCATCTTTTCTTTTCACATTTTCCTAATTTCTATAACATTTGATGAGAATTCATAATAAACACTAGTTGATTAAAATTAAAAAGAACATGTGTAAGAACTTTAATTTAAAGAAATTGGTCACTAGTATGAATTAATCGAACTCTATCATGGGTAACTATCTATAATTTGACATAATTAAGACTCATTAAGACTTAAAATGAATAAAATTAAAAAGGGTAAAAATGATATTAAACATAATATAGGAAAATACAATTTAAATTAAACATGATAAAATGAAAGTAACTGTTAATTGAAATTAAATGAATAAACTACATGTTAGTGTATATAAATTTATATGTTCCATGTAAAAAAATATAGAAAAAATTAAATATCATTATGTTTGACCAGTTGAAACAAACCTTTAAGTTCAACAATTTATACTGAAACTAACTTTCCAAAAAATCATGCCATGTCATCAAATTTTCAAACATCTAAGTTCTTCAAAAGATCAAAACACTCTATTTTAATTTGAAAAAAACTTGATTCAACTTAATTACAATGTTCCCATAATTTTTTTTAAGAATAAGTAGACTTTTGTTGAAAAATCAAAACTTTAACATCACTTATACATTTTTTTCCATAAATATGGCCAAAACTTTCCCTAAGTCTTACTTAAAACTATAACTCCCTGACATCCTCTCAAAATAGGAATAATAATGATAATAAGTAATGAAATCTATAAATTATAAAAGTGAAGAGGTACCCATATAATTATGGCTTCACATTCAATTTATTATAAGATTTAGGAATATTAAAAGATAAGAACTTTCCAAAATATAAAACTTAAAACCTAACTTGACTTGACCTTCTAAATCCCTAATAGAGTTATTATCGTTGTATTTTTCAAACAGTAAATAATTGCATTAAAGTAAAAGAAAGGAATAACAACTATTCAAGGACTAGACAAATAAATAGAGCCTCGACAAACATTAAAAAGGAATAACTTGCAGTTGACTAGAATAAGGCAAGGTAAAGGGAATAAATAGGGAAAGATTCAGGCCAGCACCCATTTGTTCTTAATCTCAAAGAGGACAAAATGAGACAAGGATATAGACCACCTCAAAAACCAAGATCAAGCTAAGAAGAACGGTTCCGGGGTGGAATTAACAGGAAAATTCCATATGTTCATTACTCATCTTCGAGGGTAAATTTTTAGCTAGCACTACCTCCTTGATTTTTTGCAAGTGCTTAATGCTAATGATGTAAACTGGTTCTTGCTATTTACCAAAGAGCTGTCGATTCCTTTCAATCTAAATGGAGTGAATTGAGGACAATATAGCTAGTTCGAATAACTTGAGCTCTCTTGTTTTTTGGAAATTCTATTGAGTAAGCCAATTAATAGTGTCTATCCATCTCAAATAATAGAACTGTAAATTAAAGGGAGTGAGGACAACATTCTATAGGTGTATAGAGAAAGGAATGTTGTAGAAAAGATTATTTAAGTCCTCTCTAACATGTAGACATAGTTCACAAGTGTCATTAGTTATATGAAACTTCAGTTTATATTTTTTCAGAGCTTTCATTGGATGGCTAGCCACATTATGACTGCAGTAGAAGGAAGATTATTAGAGTCCTAAAAGAAGTTAGACCACAATACACTATCATGATTCCCATAGATAAAATTCTTGCAAAGTTCAAAGAGAAAGTAGCCATATAATTCGAACTTTTTTAGATGGGTTAGGAAGATAGTGAGGAAGCTATTGAAGGATATGATTGAATCCTCGATCAGTTTGAGATGACCAGCGCCAAAATTGATTATAAATGATGAAGCTAACTTTAGACTGTGCTGGTATGATGTGTTGAAGAGTTGAGAAGTCCCGATGTTTAAGCAAAGGCCCATCTCTTGCAGGTTGTCAAACTAAAAGAATGACCATTGCCGATGTGGTGTTTGATGTAGGGATAAATGAGCTCTTGGTTTTGTAAGATTTGGTTGAATTTTTAAGAGTAGCTCAACTTAGCTGTGAGGTACCATATGCTACTGCCCTTTAAGATACTTTTTTTTTATAAATTAGAAATTTGATTAATCAAAGAAGAGAATATTTATAAAGAGAGAGTCCCACTAGAAAAATCTAGAAATAGAAAGGGATATACCTTTAAAATAACTCTAGGCTGTTAATAAAAATTAGCCAAAAAAAACCTAGAGAGCATAAGAGAAAATAAAGAAAAAAAAATCAATAAACTAAAATAACATCAAGGCAGACGTATCAAAACTACACAAAATACGGGCAAAAGAGGCATTTCCTTCTAGAACTAAGCTAGGATGAAAGCTCAAGATTAATCCGAGAGGTACCTTGTACAAAAGCTTTAAATCTACTTCTTTGGGATGGTTCCACTTGAAAAAGCAAAACAAATTTTACGTGCTTCCTTTTAGTGAAATGGATCAAGTTTTCCAGATTCTCAAAGAACTTTGGCTTAATAGGAAGCTTGTTGGCAAGGAGTCATTTAAAGAGTCTTAAGGAGATTGATTTGTCTACTTAGGAGATATTTTAGTGCACCCATTTGACCCATATATTTTTTCTTCTGTACAAATCTACCATAACTTTTTGATAAGAAGTGCTTTGGAGGATAGCTTAAAAAACGATATACCCAATCCTCATTGGCATTTTGGAAGGCAAATATCTGGCCATGCTACATTTTGAATTCATGGCTTATTACTAGCACCCCTAAAAAAATCCCTAATGATTATATCAATTATTTTTAAGACTTCCTTAAGGAGGGCTAGGTGAGTTCATTAGTAGAGATGGATGTGGTTGAGAGTAGATAGAACCAACTACAGTCGACCACCATAGCTAAGAACTTTGTTACACCAATTGTTGAGCTATTTTTTGAAGAGATTTAAAAGGTGGTAGTATTTGGTTAAGGAGAGCTTCTTAGTTATAACTGGAATGTCAAGATAGTTGAAGGAGGTTTGATTCAAGGAGAGGGCATAATATAAAGAAACAGAAGCCACTTCAGAAGTAGTACTTACAGAAATAAAGTGTAGGTTAGAGCTATAGTTTGAACTATAGGTCCTAACTTCTAAATTGTATGTTAGAACTACACTAGACTAGACACGAGTTTGAACTTTTCTAAAGTGATGAAAATAAGTTGGATAGAAGCAAGGTTAGAGAAATAAAATATTAATAAATCATTAGCAAAAGAAAGATTAGAAATCTATAATTTGTTACATTTGTAGTAGTACTTAAAACTAGGTTTCTTGGCAATATTGAGGTGGAAGTAGTTCAACATCTCCATTCCAATGATGAAAAGGTAGGGTGATAGAGGATCACCCTTCTTTACACCCCTAGCTACTCTGAAGATAATGGTAGGCTCCTTATTGACAAGAATGGAATAAGATATAGTGGAGATGCAATTCTTGATCTAGTTAATAAACATCTCTAGATAACCAAGTGCTCGCAATAAAAAAAGGATGAAGTTCTAATTAAGAGAGATAAAAGCTTTAGTAAAATTGTTTTTGATAGCATAACTTTTGATTAGTTTATTAGAATGATAGCATTTAAAAAGTTCCTAGATGATCATAATTTTATTGTTGATACTCCTCTTATGCACAAAGGCACCTTGAGTGAGATGGATGATGCAAGTCAAGATTAACTTCATCCTGGTGGCCAAAATTTTAGCAATGATTTTGTAAGCTGTGTTGCAATAGGAGATTGACTACAAATAATTCATAGATGAGGGATTGGGAACCTTTGGAACAAGCATGATAGGTTTTACTCAACTATATTAGCACATGACTACTTGAAAAGAAAGCCTTAACTATACAGGTAATCATGCATCTAGTGTGTTCCCAAGTAGCACAGAAAAATCTATAATTGAAATCATTTAGACCAAGGGCTTTATTTGAATGGAGGCTATAAGTCACTTACTTGAATTCCTCGAGGGAAGCCTCATTAGTTAGATCTAAAGCAGTTCAGGGTAAAGAAAGTGATCGATGAAATTTTAAAGCTTTAAGGGAAAAGGGGGCTGCTGCATACTCGTATCGATTATTTTTTGGAAGTGATGGAGGGTGAGTTTCTTCAGGTCTTCTTAATTTTTTATGGCGAGGGAATCCTTGTTGACTAAAGTGTAGATGTTGTTCTTATACCTTCAAGATTGAATGGAACAATAGAAGAATTTAGTGTTGTGCTCACTATCTTTAGGCTAGATTGCATTAGATTTCTGTTATAGCTGGGAGTGGAAAATCTCCAGGGCAATAATATAATTCTATAAGGCTATGATCTGAGGGATTAGTGATCAGCTTAGTTTGAAGGGTCAAAAGAATTTTAAACACTTGTTGTTTCTTAAAGAAGAGTATGAGAGTTTATAAAGGGAAATGAGTTCCCTTTTGATAGCTTTAAGTTTTTGAACATAGATGAATGCTAGGGAGCTTAATACCTAAGTACTTAAACATTTCGAGACAACATTAGGAAATTAGGGGTGTGTGAGGAAAGAGTTGAAAAATAAAAAAGAAGTATTCCTCTTCCTTGTAGATAGGGTTACTGTGTGTAAGGATAGTGGTTAGATGAAAGGAATGGGCTAAACTTTGTAACACTGTTAAGGAGAGCCGAAATCCAAGCATTAACCAAGCAATGATTGAGCTTTTTCTACTAAAAGTAAGGACCATACCACTTATTACTCCATGTGAATAATGAGCTTGTAAATCTGAGGTCAACGACATCACATATAGTGGTCAAGTTGTGAAGTTCCTCATATTTTTATAATCTAGAATCAACTGGTTACCATAAGATAGGATTCAAATGAGTGAAAGGTATAATTGAAGTCTCTTGCTAATGCCTAAGGTCTATTAGTAGTGGTAGTTATCTAGCTAGATTTGCCCATAGGAGCTTCCTCTAGAATTCCAAATTGTTAGCATAGATAGTTGTGATTAAGAAAGCAATTTGAGAAGCGACATGAACCATGATGTATTGGATGTATTGGTTTGAGTAACTATATTCTTTAAGATGGAGAATAGAAGGATTATAAGCAATGATGATGTGGCCATTATAATGTGTAGAATTATTACTCAGAGTAATCCATTGTTTCTCCAAACACCAAAGACCACTTTGGAAATTCTCTTTTCTTACTTTGATTTTAAGTAAACTAATAACATTAGGTCACTTAAGAAGGAGAAAGTCTTTGAGGACTTGGTGTATATTTAAGCTATTCAATCCTCTAATGTACAGACCAAAAAATTTATAGGAGATGGGAATTATTAGATCTTCTTCCTTTCGATTTTTTTAGCATTCCTGGAGAGCTTCATATGGCTAGTAAAAGAGAAGCATTCTAATTACTCGAGTTCCTCTTATTGGTTTACTTTGTCTACATGAGAGGGGGATTAAGTAGAAGAGCTATAGTCATCATTAGTGTCCTAGGCCATATAGAGGGCGTTAAAGAGCCTCAACAAAGGCTCTAAAAGAGATAAAAGCTAGGGTCCACTGGGGGACTAATTGGCTCTTTAGGAAGCTTAGGGAAGGGGGAAGTTTGCTAGTGATTTGATGATATTGTTGGAGGTTGAGCTAAGATATGGACAGCTTGGGAGGAGCCCTGCAGAGCTAAGGGAGGCTCAACATCTAAGGGAATTGGAACTTTAGGAAATGCTCTATCATTTCTGTAACTTCTTCTTAATACTCCTCTAAGTTCTCTTCATCTTCCTCCTCAAATGATGATAAACTACTACTCTACGGTATATGAGTATGTTAAATGCACTCAAAATGTTAAAGCCTTACATAATTTGCATTAAAAGAAAATGAAAAAGGATTAAATGGAGAAAGAAGTGAGCCTCTATTCTCCATAGCAAATTTATGCAACCTTGTATAGTTTAGATGGATGTAGCACATGCCTAAAAAAAAGATGAGAAAGGTCAATAAATAATCAATAAAACAACATTAGAAATAACCAATCAAATTAATGCCAACTTCTCATCAACAACATAAAAATTTTGGTGGAGCTATCACAAATTACCAAATAGTAAACCTAACTAAACCTTCTATTAGGCTTATATGGCACCGAAGAGGGGAGTGAATTAGGTTTTAAAACAATTTATCAAAACAAGATGAAAGGAAAGTGGAAGATTATAGCTATCGAAGTAAAACAATTATCGCAATAAAATAAGTGTGTAAAAGTAAAGAGTAAAGGAAGAAGAGATACACTGAATTTATTCTAGTTCAAAGCTGTCCATTTTCCCTTACATCTAGTCCCCAACACCACTATTGAAATTTTGTTCTTATTGCAGCCAATAAAGAATACAATGTTAACAATGTAATATTTTTTTCAAGGCTTAAGGATAACCTTTCACTCAATTCTTTTTCCTAGGATCAAGAATAACCTTTCAATCTTTACATAAATAATTCAATGACAAATAATTCTATTAATTTCACTTGGTGTATAAGGAGGCTAGAAGAATGAATTCACAATGAACAACTAAAAAATGCCTCATATAAAAATACGCCTTATAAGACTAACAATTCATAACTCTCGGATAGCTTAATAAAATGTTGAAGAAAACTTATAGAACACTTGTAAAACTCTTATAAAAAGCTTGTATCTCAGTTCCTTATAAGCATGAATAAAGACTACTATTTATACAAATAATCAGCCATCTATCCATTGTATAATATTCTTTATATCCGTTTTTAAACATGCAAAACAACATTATAATGGATTAATTCTTTTACCATTGTGTATTCTACGTAACCTAGATTTTTCTCTATATTTTCTCAACAATTGATCAACTGATAGACATGGTTCGGCCGACCAATAGGCCTACGCCTTAAGTTTAGTCGATCTACTAATCTAACTCATTCAGTTAACCGATGCTTCATTAAGTCAACTTATATCAAAATCAAGTAAACAATCTGAATATACCTTTATACCAAAAATATCAAAACACAAGTTACTTTTTAATTTATTTTATTTAACACTAATCATCTTAATTAACTTATGCATTCCTAACCATTTAAAAAAATCATTAAGAAGATAAAACTAAGCGTATAAACCTCTCGATTATGCACCTATATTCATATTCGAAGATATGTATGAGTGAGAATGAAAAAATCCTCTTAAAACAAAAAAAAATAAAATTAAGAAAAGTTTACATAAACAAAACATAAGTAAACTTATTCTAAACTAAACTTCTTCTTCAAACTTTAAATCTCCATAAACTTTGATTTTCCACTTCACACCTCTTTGAGTGATCAACCTTGAGCTTTGTCTAACCTATTATTCAACACACTTAAAAGCACAAATATTATAGAGTTTGTTTTTTTATTACCAAAATAAGGTGGAACCTCCCTTGGTTCAACACCTTCTATGCAGTAGGATGAGCTAGGGTCGAACTACAGAGAGTCAGGTTGGGTTAAAGTTATTTATACTATTATATAAAAGAAAAATAAAAAGAAATAAAAATCCCTAGAATTTTTATGAAATTAAAATAAATAGAAAAGGAAACTAATGAAAGTAATGCAAATAAGCAAGAATGTGAACTATAAATAAACAAAGAGTAATAAAAGAAAGTTAGGAAGAAGATATTTTCAGGATTTAGGAATTACAATTGATTATATAAAACATAAAGATTGTGTTTTGCCTAAGATGATCACTTATAGACACATACAAGCTCTTGTATCTTATGTTTCTCCAATTTTAGATAAATCATATACGATGTAAAACTTATCTCTAATCACACAATAACCTAGGATACAATCTCTAGATTCAAAGGCGTGATATCATTAAACACTAGGGAACCACTAACCTAAGCCACAATTACACAAGCTCAGATTATGTAACTTAAAGAATTGAAATTCCTGGATAAACTAATTAAGTTTCATATACAAAATCCATTAACCTATTGCTACTTATGGAATTTTCCAATGACAATTTCTAATAAAAAGTTTATACCTAGTAATTAAACTAGAAATTGCTAATAGGATGTCCAAATCTATAGAAAAATTCCTAATTCATAGCACTAAAGCATAATTCCAGTTTAATCTTAACCTAAAACCCATTTTCCAATAAAAACCAATTCAATTCTCATAATTACATACCCATTATCCCTTCAATAGCTTCTTACCCTAAAGGAACCTAGCTTAGCATATTTAATTTAACTAAAGCAGAAGATAAATGGAAAGATAACATATTGAAATAACAGGTATGAAGGCTAGAATTAAAAGAAAAATAATGTATTTAACTAAAATCTCAAGTTCATAAATTATCTAACATAAACCTAATTGTAAAAACATAATAAAACTAAAATATAAGTAGAATAGTAGTTAAAGAGAATAAAAACAAGTTGAAACTGAAGTTTAAGCTATCATTCGGTTTAAAACAACTCAAACTTAAATGGAAAGCTTGAGACACTAAAATAAAGGGAAAATAAAGGAAGAAGGTATGGATGCTAAATAGGGTATTAAAGCAAGTAAAAATGGTCCCCTTTAATCCTTAAATATGCCAAAATTAGGGTTAGGAATGATTGGTTATGTAAAAGTCTAATTTTCAATTTTTATTTTTTATATTTTTTAGATGTTAAACGACGGTTGAATTAACTTAAACGACCCTTTAATCAACCACCATTTAGGATTATGGAAATAAGGTTAAATGGTAGTTCTTCTTGACTTAAATATTGCCATTTAGCTCTTGTACTAACCACCTTTTAGCTCTCTATTAGGTTGTTCTTTGCTCTATTTTCCTCTAATTCTTCTCCAAACTTTGTATTTTGGTGTATAATTTATGTCAATACATCCAATAGGTCATCAAACATAATATGAACATAAATTGAGCACTTTTATCTTTAAAATATGGATAAAACCATATGAAATCACATACTAAAACAGAATATAGCACATCCCTACCAAGTACCCCCACACTTGAACTATTGCTTGTCCTCAAGCAATGAATTAAACACTTTTCTTAAAACAATCTTGATGAAAAGCTAAAAACCAATTGGATACACCATAATTAAATTAATGCCTTTAATTCAATTCAAAATTATCAACTCCATCTTAATTTAAAAACAATTTTATCATAAGCAAGGCTTAAAATTAGTAAGAATGTAACCCAATATGCATAATACCAAGTATTGAAGTCATTTTATATAGTCATCACAATAAATTGGTCAAGGATTTTTAAAATAACCAATAACATAACACAATTTGCACTTGGAGCAATATTTAAGAGTTCATCTTGCCTATTAAGTGAGGATAAATATCTTGTCATGAATGACCCTGGTTACTCAATTAGGACATTCCTTTTTAGCTTGTTTGAGATTTCATCCATCTTTCTGACTCAAAGGTGAACATTTAGTTATGAACACCACTAGTTTCTAGACTAAATCACATATTACCCTCTTAAATGGCTACTAGTACCACTTATAAACCTTAACATTTACAATGGTTTGGAGCTAGTAGAGTGAAATTTTCTCACTTTATTCAATACAAACACCTTCAATACTTTTTTAACGTATTATTTCAAGCATCCTATTTCTAAATTCTCATGATAAACCATGCAAAACATCCTTAAACACTTAATATCACATATATGGGCTACTAAAAACACATGTAAACACTCAGAGGAAAAAAATGAATTTTTTTTAAGTTAGTGACTATTCTAAGAGTTGATCAAAGTTTGCCAAATTAAAAACATCAATCACTTTCAAGTACCACAATCAATAATTAACGAAATTTCAAAAGATAATTTTCAGATAAAACATTTAAATTATCATTGTTAGATGCACAATAACTCAAGTGTATGAAAATAAAACTTGTTCCCTACCCTCACCCTTAACTAGGACATTGTCATTAATGTTCTAAAATCAACAAAAAAACACTAAGCCATCAGAACAAGAGTACTCCCTTGGAATGTGGAGACTATGTCAACTTTGATGACAAGAATCGTAGTTCCCTCATGCACCTAAAAAAAACAAGTAAAAAGCAAGTATAACACTTAAATGGAAATAAACCAAATCCTAACTAGAAAAGAGAAAACAAAAAGGATATTGTTAGGGTTCCTCCCAATAAACACTTGTTTAAGGTCAATAGCTTGACCCTTGAATGTTCGTGCCTCTCCTAACATTAAAAAAAACCCTCAAAATCTACATGTAAATGGAAATAATGAGTGAAAGTGCCAGCCACCTCCACCCTTAAAACTGGCTCGTTGTAAGAAGGATGTCACTTAATCTAGAAGATGTTGAACTTTATAGCTTGTTCAATGCACTCCATCATTAACTCTTCCCTATGAAAATCAATTCAGGCATAGGATGCCTTTAGAAATGGTCTCCCTAGTAGAACAGAAGACTCTTCATCCTACATGTCCATAACATAAAATTTTACGTAAAACATAAGTTTGTTAACAAGCACCAAGACATTCTCAAAGACCCTTGAACATTTTCTCTTAAAATGGATGCCAAATGGTTTAATTTATCTTTAGATATGTTTGAATTATGGTTTTAATGTTTAAAGAAGGAAAATATAGAAAATTCTATAGAAATATCAAAAATAAGAGTAAATCACTTGTTTAAAGCGCCCATAATTTAAGTTTGAAGAACTACTGTTAAAGTCAATTATGGAAGTTAAACAGCAGGACTTCAAAAATGTTGTTTAGGTACATTTCAAGTGTTGTTCAGGTACTTATGCCAAAATTTTTGCCTGGATTTTGGCTCCCACTTACTGCAACTTGCTTCACTTACCTACAAGTTATAGTAGACATATATATTAAGCTTTAGAGATCTTTTTTCATAAAAATAACATAAAATTAGGTAGCAAAATCAGATCTCTAGTTAGATTTTTCTTCTTCTTTCTCTAAGTTAGGTTTTTCTTCTTCTTTTTTTTTCATATTCCAGCTTTGTATTTAGATATTTCAAGTTTTTTTTTAAGGATTCCAAGGGTTTGTACACGAGATTGAAGGTTGTAAAACTTTTTGGAGCTTTATTTGGTTCAATCTAAACCCTTAAATCACTTGTTACATGTTATTTATTTACATACATGAAAGAACATGTTATTTAAGGTTGAATTTGATTATTTTTTATATAGATGTGTTTTCAATCTGATTTCTAGCTAAGGATAGCTTATTCAATGCTTTGATTGAGTTCCTAACACATCTTGGATGATAATATTTGTGTATTTTGAATGTTTAAAGCTTGTCTTAACTTGATCACTTAAGATAAAGTACATGGATGATTAAGGATCTGTGACCAACTACCTTAATCATTAGAAAAATCAATAAATAACATAATTTTAATCAAAACATGACCATTGATTAGTTAATCATAAGGGTGTTAATCTAGAAATAAGTTATTTTTAGGTTAAAATTCTTAAACTTTAAGCCTATTTTCTTTATCTATAGTTGGATCAAACCATATAATAAGAATGATAAAGATAAAGCATTAACTTGACCATAGCTTTATCTTGATTGAATGAAGATAGCCTAGATTAGGCATTCGAAACCTTTCATAACTTAATTAAAAAATTTAAACCTGAACCTTAGATAATCATTCAATTTGGAAATCCTTAAGAAATTCTAAATTCCTTAAATCTATGCTTGGAGAGCTGTCACCGAGTTAATTGGAATCACAAATTTTTGCTTCTTCGACCATTGTCTTCTCCTCTAAATAGAACACAAGAAACTATTGTTCATCATTTCTTCCAAGAGGTCAAGGGTTACATCAATTGTTTTCCTCATCAAAGAACCTCTAGCAGTTACATCTATGGTTCCTCTTATGCTTTGAGTCATTCCATTGTAAAAGGTTTGCAAGAGGAACTCCCTTAGAAGGTTGTGGCATTGGAAACTCCTCTGTAGTTCCCTGAATCTCTCAAAAGCTTCATATAATGATTCCTCATCACTTTGTTAGAAATTTGCGATCTTTTTAATGATCCTTGTAGTATAGGTCAAAGGGAAATCTTTGGCAAGGAAAGCTTAGGCTAGTTGCTTCCATGTAGTGACATGCTCCGGGTTGAGATAGTTTAACCATGCCTTAGCTTGATCCTTCAATGTGTAAAGGAACAACCCCAACCTCACCATGTCATCCGACATCCCACTAATGAAGAGAATCTTCTCTTATTTCTCCTAAGTTGGAAAATGTACAAATGAATATTCTTGGCAAGAAAATGGGTTTGATCTTGATTCTTGACCTCTATAAGCCTCCAATCCTTATTTTTTTCCTCTTAAGGAAAGGTTCTACTTCTGTCTGTGTTTGGTTTTATGCTCATATTATGCA
>JAOXYD010044207.1:0-13598 GCA_028565735.1 Pinacopodium congolense | reverse complement strand
AATCCTCATGGGATCGATATCAATTATACTATAAGTTGCGATCTGTATACTTGCAGTGTAGTTAAAACTAGCAAACAATCTATTTTTCCAGAAGTTTATACATGGTTTTGTAAATGGTGTTACAGTAGGATATCGGGTGATAATCTGATAATGATTGAGGAGCAAAAGTTTTTGGCACTAAAGTAATATAGGTGAGATTGATTTCCTTGAGTAGGGTACTAGAGCAAAACAATTCATGAACTGCATTCTCAATCAAGCTACTAGTTTTCTGCCAAGTGTGTTGAAAGAAAAAAGCATTGACGTCATTAGGTCCTGGGGCCTTGTTTGGTTTGAGGGAAAAAATGGCAGCCTTAATGTCTTCATCAGTAAAGGTCTGAGTAAGAAAGGATTGATACTAAGGAGAGAGACAGTTAGGGAACAAAGCTTGAATCATTTGCACTTATGAGCAACAACTACGGGAAGAAGCAAAAAGTTGTGTAAAGTGCTGAGTTGTTTCTCTAGATAAGGTAGCTTGTGAACTGAGAATACTGCCAGTTAGAGCACTTAGTTGAATAATTCAATTAATATTTCTTCTAACAAGAACCTTTGCATTAATGCATTCTTTAATCCAAAAGACATTACTAACCACTCATAATGTCTTTGTAGAGTTCAAAAAGCAGTTAGATGAATACTATCTTAACTCATACAAATATGCTAAAAAAATTTGCAATCAAAATTTTAAGATATCTTCTTTCCTCTTGTTTAATTTATTAAGGTTTCTTTATGAGGTCGAAAGATTTGCCAAAAATAGTATTATAATTTAATTTTTACTAATACTACCATCCTTGCTTTATTTCTAACTATATCTTCATGATTTCTAACCATAAAGGAAGAAGAATTTTGCAATCTATTAGGTCTAATTATCATTAAATTCTCTAGTTCAAGAAGCTATTTCTTAAATTCTTATTGATCTTCGAAGTTATTTCTCATAGCAGTAACTTTAATAATCTTGTTTTTATCTATCATTTCTAAAGTAGCTTCTTCTTCTTTTTTTAATCCTAAAATTGCAATGGTTTACTATAATAATTTCTTTTTATCTTTTTTAATAGTTTTATATATTTTATGGTCTTTATTTGTTTATATCTATTTTGTATAACATTTTCTATTTTTATTATAGGTTTTCTTTTTAGAAAAATAAGTTTTTCTTTATAACCTACACCACATTAGACTGTGTAAGGTTTAAAAGATATCAAGCTGTTTCTAGCATAAACTTGCTTAATTTGATTGACAATTATCCATTTTCCACAAAGGGTTTTAAAGAGTGTCTATTATTTAGTAGTATGAAAAAGTATTTTATAAAATAATTGTAAGAAAACTATTTCCTAAGAGAATATTAGTTTTGGTATCATAAAAGAAAAATGGGGAACATTTTATTAGAAATGATTGAAAACTTATATGAGATTTATTGATTCTTTTTGAAAAATATATCTTATTATTGGAAATATCTAAGCTTACCTTAGTTTTTTATGATATTGTGAATGAAAACAACTTTCTTTACAATAGCAAGGTGCTGCGCCACTGTCTATGTATGCTACAAAATACTATACCTTATAATCATTATAGGTTATTCCTATTGGAATATAAATACTTGTAAGACTAATCATTATCAAGGGATCTATAATATATTATTGTTATATAGTATTTGTATTCCATATTAAGTTATCTAGTTGAACTTATTTTAGAAAACTAGTTCCTAGCATTATCTCTAAGTCAAATCCTTCATTTTCTACTGATAATCTAGTAGGTATTTTATTTTCTCTTATCTTAAATTGTAGTTACATTAAAAAGCATTTAGGACAAAGGAGTATAAAAGGGCATACTCTAATGTGCATAATTTAAACTATTTAATGGTTTAAGTTTGACATTTTAAATATCATTTTAAATAAAATTTAATTTTTTTATAAAATAAATTTTAATATCCATCGATTTTTGTTTAAATAACCAATACATAACATGTTTTCAATGATACCAAATATCAATACCATAAATTTTCTTTTTAAAAAGTGGCATAAGATATATTTATATAGATACATACACATATATTGATATGAGTATAGTTTATAGTATTTTTTTAGTGTTATTTAATATGTCTATGCCTTATTTTGATGTTAAATTGTTCTACTTATATTGTTATTGTTGAATTTGTAGGTTAATGCCTAAAAATAAGGATTGATGTAAAAAGAATCACATTTAGAGCATTTTTTAAGAGATCAACGTGCCTTATTAATGACACCATTGATTTTTCATATTCAAACCACTGTTGATGTCTCTAGAGGAGGTTTCAACATGAGTTCTATATGATGTTGTTGACCTCCAGCAATGCTTGTTGATATACAACTTGGAGACAGAGGATTGACGTGAGTTATTAATGGCATCATTGATGTGCTATGTTAAGTGATGTTTATGTCTGTAGACACATTTTTTCAACTAGATTCAATCCGATTTTTTAATCAACTTGCATTTAACTTGAAGCAACCCTACTTGGGACATATAAAACAACCCTTATAAATCTTGAGCCCAAGTTTAGGTAGATTATTTTTTCACTTTTCAACAAAATTTCATATTTTCTCTTCTAGCTTAAGGTTTTAGATAATTTTTTTATTGGACATTTCAAGTTGTTTTTAAGGATTATAAGAGCTTGATCATGTGATTTAAAGTTATATATCTGTTTGAAGCATGATATGATGCTTTTGAAACTCTTGATTTTATTTTATCTTTCCTTTTGTTGGATTAATCAAATATATGTTGTTTAAGTTTCCTATTTTATATTCTTTTATTAATACGTGTGGCTAACTTGATTTTTAGCTAAGCAAAGACTAGAAAATGGTTTAATTGAGTTCATATGCATGTTTTAATGCTAATCTTTGTTTAATTGAATGCTTAATCTTCAGTTATAAATTGCCCACTTAGAATAGAGTCATAATGATCAAGGATTTGAGAAATCTACCTTAATTGTTAGAAAAACTAATAAACAACATGATTTAAATTAATGAATGACTAAATTCTACTTAATTGTAAGGGTGTAAAATAAGGAATTTTTGTATTAAACTTCTTGATCTTTATGTCTATTGCCTAAGTTTGTTAAATGACCAAATTACAGGATAAGATCAATAGAGAAAAGACATTATCTTAATCATATCTTTGTCTTAATTTTGTGAATATACCTTAAATTAGGCATCACAACTTTAATAACTCAATTAAATCATTGAAAACCTAATTCCTTAAGGAAAGCGACTACTCTGCCTCCTCTTATAGCCCCTACTTTACACCATCACAATTTCCTGAAACCTTTAGTGTTAAAATTTAAGGGTATTATTGTAATTACAAATACCAGTGTCCCTTCTCCACTAAATCTTTCTCCCCTTCCACTAAATGCAACATAACCACCACCAATTAATATAACTATGACTATTTTTTATATGGCCACAGTCATCCTCAAATGACAGAATTCTTAAAATAAAGCACTTCATGTATGAGGATGTCCAAGTTCTATCTCCCTTGAATCTTATTGGTGATGTGATATTGAGTGGGATAGTGGTACTAGTTGAATCGAGCACTTTAACATCTTATCAAATGCATGAGGATGTCAAAGTTCTACCTCCTTTAGTTCATGATAGTGACATCAATTTGTTACATTTCTGCCTCAATGATGCTAAAAGTTTATGACGATATTGACGTTGATATTTATTGTACTCTAACTTCTACATTTAGGTTTAATCTTGGATAAGAACATCTCTCTATATCGGCAGAGAATTAGAACAAACTGGTTGTATAGATTGTTTCTAGTCAATGCATTGTTTGTGAAAGAAGTGTGTATTATGTGTTATGGCCTCTTATATTATGTATAATTTAGTATGTACATGGTGTTATACAACTTGTACAGTACAGTATTATTGTTTGTATAAAGTACTAATTTGTGATGTACGAAGACATAAAAACTTTTCTTCATTATCATTTTTAATCATTGACTTAACTATATTTTTATATGCCTATAGCAATTATGTACGTGTATTAACTGAATATTGATGACTGGTATGTTATTTATTAAGTTGTTGTGTGTCTTTTATGGTGGTTACGATGCTGCCTAAGTTTTAAATAAAGATTAACCAAGAAACATATTTACTAAATCACAAAAAATGAAGAAGGCAAGTGTACCTATCACTAATGTAATATAGTTTAGTGAATCCAAGTGTCGATCCATAAAGACGAAATGGTAGATTGATTGATGATTGATAAAAAAGAAAATAACTAAACAAATAAAATAAATGCCCAAGATACTTGCAAAGATTAACAATCAATGATGAAACTAGCATTTAGGTAGTTACGCCTTCTAGGATGTATACAGATTCATTTTATTCATGTATTAACTTGGATTTCTTAATTTATTAGACCGTAGACTCCCTAATGTAACACACTCTCTCTCGAGTTATGCAAACCTATTTAATTCAACAAACTAGGAAAAAGTTCTCTCTATCCCAATATAAAGATTAAATGTATTACTAGTTTTATGGAATCTATTGTTTTAGTTAAGCTTACAACTATTCCAGATATCTTATGTAAGCTTATTTTTAGGTCCGCATGCAAGATATTTTGTCAATGGAATGATCTAATGCATATAATTGATCTCTCAATCTAATCATATACAAATCAAGGCTTTTAAAAACAATGTTTACATTCGCCTAACAATTGCATTCAAAGCTCACAAGCATCCACTCACAAATCTAATTCAATATCTGAAACTCAAGAGTTAATACAAGAATAAAAATAAATACTATATCCTAGATTTTGTAATAACCTAAGTCCTAAGAGAAAATTAGTTCCTACACATTGAAATGCTTATATAAACAAACATAAGATAGAAGGAATTAAGAAATCTCGTGGTGAAATTATCTTGAATCCTTGATACTTGATGTATGAAATATAATCTTTGATCTTTAATTTGATGTGTTTGGATCCTTTTTTCTCCTTTAAAACTGAATAAAAACCTTTTAGAAGGGCTTAGGATTTGTCTATTTTGGAGTAGTGGCTGCCTCCCCCTTGAATGAAGCCTGAAAGACCTAATTCTATAAGGGTGGTCTTCCTAAGAATTTGTTATGAGTTAAATCTGTAGTATTTTTGGATAATAATTAATGGTAATTTAACCCTAATTCAATGTTTAATTATTCAATTTATGTGTCATTATGTTTAATTTACAGGATGGAGCTTAAAGATGGAGATTGAAGCAAAAACTAGAAAAAAGTATCTTATTTCTGTCCCTCAACGGCACCCTGCTGGACCACCATTAAAGGATGAACAGTCTACTGTTAAAGGAGGCAGAATTTGACCATCAACGGCACCCCCTAGCCCTCCGTTATGCATCCATGAAGCTCATCGTTAAAGGAATAGTCATTAATATCAACCTCAAATCTCCAACATTGCGACTGTGATGTATCTAGAATTAATTCCCTTATCTTCTAGGATGATGATGTGATGTGGATCCTTAATGTTCCAAACGGCTCATGAGGTGGATGCTAAGCTTCAAATTTTATGTTGTGATTATAAGGTTGTTGAGAATAAAATATTAGCTTAACTTATTTGGGAGAAACTAAAATCTACATAAAAGAAGAACCCTTTCTTAGGAACTTCATTATATATGTACTGGGAGTATTTATATGCCCTATCCCATCCTATATGATTTGTGCAAACCTCTTATGTCATATGGTGTAGTTGGAAGGATGTGAGAAGATGGCATAAGGGTAATTTATTCTTAGCAACTCGTATATTAAGAGGAGATTGTTATAATAAAACATTCCAAAGAAAGGATGTTCTCCTTTAATAAATAAGTGTGTTGTCATTCTTATGGTGAGTTAGTAATTATAAATATGTGTTAAACCTTTGCATATGGATAAAAATTTTTATTGCTACCATATAACACTATTCAATATGTATGCTATGTGTAGACTTTTTATTTACATCATATTCATGGAAACCAACTATTTTGGTGTCATAATTTGTTAAGGATTTGTAATTGGGATGAATAGAGCATTAATGAGGTTGTGGAGATTGATAAGTTTGATCTACAAAACTATGAAAAAGTTAAGGTGAGTTATGAACATTCTAAACATCTTTTTAATACAGTAAAACTATTATAGTACGTGTCTTTATTGTGTACTGATTGTTTTTTATAGACCTGGAGGCTACAATATGAACTTTAGGGCTTAACACATTGTGGTGCGTGGGAGATAGTTTGCCACAGTTGGAATAATTTAATGAAGATTGTACAATATAAAAATGATGAAGCTACAACTAGAGAGGAGTTAGGCGAAGGCAGGCCTTTTAAACTGGAAAGTGACAAACACAAGACACAAAATGCGGTAGAGGAAATGCCAGTTAATGTAGGGCATAATATGGGAGAATACAAAGATCAGTCATAACATATCTGAGTGAGATAGGGTGTGAGGGGATCAACATCCATAAGAAATAAAATTAAAAATATCAAGATTGTAGTAATTTTTTCATACATGTTTAATAGTGTAAATTCCTAACGCATTATGATAAAAGAATAACCTTATTGTAGAAACTGTAGATAAAGGATGAACATCCTTTTATAGGCATGGATGGTGATGAATTTGGACACTCGAAATCAATTTACACAGAATAACTACATAAAAAATTAGAGTCCAGAATTAGGTTAGTGATGTTTTTCAGAAGATATTTCATTATTAATGTGCTAGTTGTTGTAAAATGTAAATGCCTATGTGATAGGAATGAGTTTATCATATTTTTTTTTATGTAAATTCACTTAATTTATTTGTATTTTTTTGTTGAAAAAATATGCTTAATTGGTGTTATATTATGCTTAATCATTAGGTTACCCCATTTTGAATGAATTATGGATTAATCCTTGGAGTTTGCAGCAAAAACACATTATAAAAAAGGATAGGCTTTCCATATTAAAGAAGCAAGGAGAAAAAACACTTTAAAAGCTTTTTTACAAAAAGGATTTCTTTAGATGGCATGAAAAAGAAACAAAAGGTGGAGTTCAAAGAGTTTGGAGGAGGCATTTAAAGAACAAAGAAAGTTTAAGGAGAGGAGCTTCTCTTAGATTGGAGGGCACTTTTCCCACTTTCAAGACACAAAATAAACAAAAGCTTTAAAAGCTTTCCAGGAGAAAAAAAACATTATTAAATAGGAGCAAGAGAGCTTTACTTGGAAGCTTTTAATGAGAGGCTTTTAAAAAGGAGAAAAAATGTTGTTAAAGGGAAGAAGAAGAAAAGCTTTAAAAGAAGCTTTTCAAGAGAGGAGTAAAAAGGAGTTTTAAAAAAGAAAACAAAAAGAGGTTTTTAGAATAATGAAGGGACACAAAGCCCTAGAGAGGAAAAAGACAAAAAGCTTTAAATGTTTTAAGAGGAGCTTTCCATATATATATATATATATATATACAGGTGTAAAAAAAGTTTAAAGGGTAGAGCTTCCTTGGAAAATATGACAAAAGAAAAAACATTAAAGGAAATTAGGGAGCTCTCCTTGAAGTCGATAGCAACGCTTTCCTTGGATTTTCCTTTTTAAAATATTCTTTTCATTGTTTACTCATTTAACTCATTCTTTCCATTAGCTTTGGATGTTTTTTTTTATTTTCCATTGTTTTATGTCTATTGCCAAATGCATTAATGCTTAGTTCATTAGTGTAATGCTTTCCTAGATGATAACATTGTTCTCCTTTCAAGAATATTTGGGTTATGTTTTATGCCTTTTTATTGTATGAACTTGAGATTTCAATTAGTGGATGTCTTTATTTGATTTTCCAGTAGCTTTTTCTTTAATTTTTAGCCCTTATTTGCATTATATTGGTTGTTTATAATTTTTTTAGTTAATTTCGTAATATTAGTTTAGTTTTGCTTGGGTTGGAAGGTATAGATGGGAATTTGGAAGAATAATTGTGAGAATTGATTATGAATTGATTGAGCATTGTGTTTTATGTCAAGGTTGAATCAAAATTCTGGTTAAATGACATAAATTAAGTATTTATGCATATGACTGATCACCCTAGGTATAATTTTGAGTTTAATTGGTAGGAATAAGCTTGTGATATGTAATAGTCCTAGTGCTTTTTGCATGTAGCAATAGGTTAATTAGTTTTTTCATTAAACGTAACTAATTAATCTAGGATTCTAATTCTCTAAGTTAGACAATTCTAGCTTACGAGATTATGGATTAGGCTATTCATTCCCTAGTACTTAAAGCTGCTTCACCATTAAATCTAGAGAGCTTATTCTAGGTTGTCGCATAGTTAAGAATATTTTCAAAGCTTGTTAGATTTAACTAAAATTGGAGAAACTTAGGATTCAAGAGCTTGATTGGATTTATAGGCTAGTATCTTAGGCCCATCACAATCTATATATTTAGTATTTTTTATTAATTTCATGTCTTTTGTTCGTTCTTATTTTTTTTCTTTTCATTTGTTGTCTTTTATATTTGTTTTTTAAGTCCTAAAAAGGCAGGGGGCTTTTTTTTTCTTTTGCGCAACATTAGAAATAGTTTGAATTCACTCTATCTCTCTATGGGATCAATCCTGACTTGCCCTACTACATAGTTAGTTTAGTAGTTAAGTATTTTATTATTTGATAAGCTCGCGACAACTCTTCCACTATGCCTTTCATGTTTTTCATGTTTTTCATGATGTAGGTTTTTTAATGTAGAGATTATGATGAACGATCCTTTTAGTCTAATATTAAGTGATGTTATTTGTTATTTTCATAGTCGTACTTGGGGTGATCTACATGGAGAGTATGCCATTTCAAATTTAAATTTCAGTTTACTAATTGGTGGTACTGTGGTATAGTATGATGGAAGTGTTAATTGATCATTATTTGACAGTTTGTCAGTGGATTCTCGACCATTTTACTCTTAGAATATGCTATCACTCCATTCATACGTAGAGGCATATCATAGACTATTAATTCAGGGTATACGTTAACCAAATGAATTTTTTCTCAATTTAAAACTTGTATTGATTTCTTGCACTAGTAACATTAATCATTATTGTCGTATCGCCATTACAAATGGAGGTGAAAAAAGCTTTAGATGAAGAAGGTGAACATTATCACAAGTAGAGGTTTCCAAAATCATGGGCAAATATAGTAGACAATTAATTAAGGAGCTAGAGTTGGGGATAGATACATTAAAGGCCTGCAAAGTAGACTTTGTGTTTCCTACATAATTAAATTTATTGTAATATGCTTACATGTCCCAATGTATATGTTCTGCATTACTTATTTGAAGGGATGATTATTTTTTGTTGATTGTATGAAATTGTAGTTTATGGTACCTATTCTACTGGATGAGCAATGGTGATGCATTTATATTGATTTAGAGGGAAAGAAAATCGTGTTTTTTAACTTAATGAAACCAGATTAGAAAAATAATGAGGAATTATCATGAGAGTTGGTGAGTATGTTTGGCATACAGCAATATGACGAATAAGATGTCATAAGATGCAATTATGTTATTGCTTGTTTCATAAATTTTATCGTAATATCATAGGCCCATGTTATGAGAAAAATTTAACAACTATTGCTTGCTCTTTTGCTGTCAAAGCTCTAAAGGATAAAAATGATCCATGTCATATGTCGATGACTTCCCTACATAAGAGAACAAGTGCACATAACTTATACTCTTGCCGTGGAATGAAAGTTATCATTATTACATATGTTGCTGGCCACTCTTTTTTGTATGTAATTTGTTTAACAACGACGACTGTAGTATTTATTTAGGTTGGCTCTTGGTTTCTAGCATTGAAAGGGGGTTCAAATTTAGGAATTATGATGTGTCTTTGTATATAATGTGAACAGTTCCACAGTTTGTAATCCTCTACTAATGTCCTAAATTTCTTTGTATAGAGTGCGTGTCATACGATCATACATATGTGAGCGTGTTCTATAGAGTAAGTTTAACACATTAAGGCAACTTTATGAGAACATACCTGCATCCAAAATAATAGGAAGAGGTAGACGAAGGTGAAATTATTCTGATGTAGCTGATATGTGTTTGATAAGTATCAGTTGTTATGTCATCTGATATGCATAAGTCTTTGAAGTTGTTTAATGAATTTACTTATGTCATGTTTGTAAAGTCTAATACTCCATAACATTCCACTGCATCACTAATTGAATGGGTTTCATGAAACCAAAAATTGTTTATGAGTGGATGGAATCTTTCATAAATGCACATCTAAAACTGTTGCCGTGAGTAATTAGGAAGATTCTTATATAGAAAACCAAAAAAGGTGATTGGGAATTATCAGTACGATTGTAAGTTTGAACTTCCAAATGCTAGCTAGTCATAGTTGTTATTATATTACACTCATATAAAATCGATCTAATAATATCTGCTATTACGAAGAGTCCTGTACTGAGATACAAACATGGTTGTTAGGAATGACTAGTGCTACATAAATGGGGTTCTGTTAAATGTCTTTATGTCCCATGTGACCTGTCACATACATATTGAAACTACTACTTTAACAATGTCTATGTATAGATTAATTCATGTATTTCTAAACAAGCGTTGTTGTTACGAATGATATTGTTGGTAGTCCGCATGTGTTATTATGTCACATGCACATAAAACTATTACTTCCACTATGTATGCTAACTAAGAAGTGTCTTGTACTAAGATACAAACATGGCTATTTTTAATGGATAGTGTATGAGAAATTATGGTTCTTCTAGATGTTGTTAAGGTTCATGTTAATACATGCCAAATCCATATAGAAACTACTGCTATAGATATGTATGTTGATTAAGAATAGTCTTGTACTGAAAAACAAGCATGTATGTTAGATTTTGTCAGTATGACTATAGGCAGCAACATTCAAATGTCGTCAGGTGACATGAGAGGAACAACAGATCTAGCAAAATAAAGTCACAAAGATTGCAATTAACTTGAAAGGCACTTACAAAGAACACGCATACTTTCCCAACTTATAAACTGGACCACTAAGTACTGAAAATGTAGTTGACTAATCACACAGCATTTCAAAACTAGTGGAAGATCTAACTTTAAAACTAACAAGACAAACACGATTATCTGGGTCTTTTTGGTTATGCTTATTCTTTTGTAATAACCTTAGCGTGATACTCTAGTAATTTCTTGTGCTCTGTTAGGTCCTACAACTTTATTGTCTTATTGAGATACTCTTCCAACATTAATAACCAAGGTTAAGCTACTAACATTTAGCATTATAAGTTGTTATTCATGAACAAATATAATAAGGAAAAATGGAATCACAATATTGGTTTCTACCAAAGGTTAAAAAAGATATTTGTCCCTCCATCCTTTACAGTTGGTCAGTCCAATATGGTGTTCCATGAACCTAAGCGTCCTTGTTATATATTGAAAATCTCATTCTAATTCATACAATCCTTAATCAATGTCAGTCAATCTTCACTTTATAATGTTGTAATAATGCAAGAGTAGTAATTGGAAAAAAAAAAAAAGAGTTCCAACTTACATCTCTAGTTATAACCTTGTGCAAACATTTAACCTTGCCTTCCACTGCATCCTATCATGCGAAATATACAATGTAAAGTACCTCACTAATTATTAATGGATATATAGATGTTCTGTGGTTTACTAGAGAAAAAAAAGATACAACTAATTTGGGAACTAGATCTCTCACTGTATCTTCTCTCAAATCATTGATCTCTTCCTGATAAATAGGATATTGAAGATGGTTAACATATTAGTTCAAAACAGAACATAGTACATAATTCTACTACCATTTTCATAAGAATGACTTCCTCTAAGTCATCAATAGATAAAGATTATAGGAGATATTCCATAATCATTCCATCATATCGATTATGATCTAAGTATCATATCGCTCATAAGTCATTACAGTCTTGATGCTTGGCCCCAACGTCAACTTGTATTCATCATTGTATAGAAGTTAAATACAAATACATATTTATATATACAATATGAATCAGTTACTAAAATGTAACCTACACAAGGTGGTTGTGACTCTTATGCCTCGTCTATCTGTCTGTTTCAAACTTTACTCTTACAAAACTTCCTATAATGAGAGGTCAATTTAATAAATATTCTTCAACCATTGACTATTAAAGGTAGATGAGTGATATGTTACTAGAAACAATAGTTAAATAATTAATGTTTTGACTTATCACGCTACCTTATTCTATAAGTAAACTTTGTTTCTTCATCATTTATGTGTTGGCTTCACCTCCTTAATTTGTCTATATCGAGTATAAAATGAGTGAACGTTAAAGTTGGGAAGTCGATGATGTGATTGCAATTATTAACCTAATGTAACATAATGTAGATTGTTAGAGATGATAAATTAACATCATTAATTTTAAATACATACGGTTAAACTTCATACTAATTGCCAACCCAGTGTTACTTGGGTACGTGGTAGATGGTAATTAAAGCTGGCTAGTTTGGCTAGAGGGGATTCCTCATTGTATTCATTTACTAGTATTGCCTATGTATATGCAGTATGAAAATGTGTTAGATACTAACATATGAATTTTAAACTCAAATATGTAAAGGTCGACACTAAACCTATGTTATTGCCACTTGTACTTGAATGGACGAAGGTTTACTGGTGTTCAACGTGGTTATGGATGACAGTTGCACTAGTGAAATTTCACGTTAGTCACATTGAAGCATGCAAGCATGATAGTAGTCTGTTTCCATTATAAACGTACCAAACATGAAGTGTTAGTATTCATAAGATTACATAGAAAAACAAAAGTTAAGAATCTACATTATAACGCTTTTTTTAAGTAGAAATTGCACGTTGAAACTAAAACTATTAAGGGAAATGTTCCTTATTTACACCCTCTTGTATTTGTTGCTGATGACAGCCTCCCAATGTGATCTCAACCTCTTATTGACAGGTCTGCTCCATCACCTCAACACCACAGGATCCCTAAACTCCATACTTCTTCCATGTAACTGAATGTCATTGTGGGTGACCTCCTTTCCTATTTGTTACTAAGTGTAAAAAATGCTTGGTCTAACATACCTCTAAAATACTCATACTTTGCATCAACGTCAACTATATAGTCCAAAACTTTGTAAAATGCAGATTCTAACCTCTTCATCTGATTAGTAGCAGCTTTGTTTCACCACCTAACTTGATTTTGTTATGGCATCTTGGAATATCTTTACGCTACCCTCTCAATATAAGGTGGTCAAGGAAACTATTCACTTTATCACAGGTGCAGATTCTAAAAATATGATGAAAAAACTATGCCTTTGAATTTAAATAAGCTACAAGAACAAATTGCATGTACTGGTGATTGACTAACATTTATAGTCAATGACCTGTTAGGGGTCAAATTGATAGAGTTTTAATGGTTAATTTGTTGCATTATGACCCCTAATTCAGTGCTTATTTGTTAAATTTATGTGTTATTATGTTTAATTTGCAGGATGGAGCTTAATGATGAAAATTAGAGCAAAAACATGAAGAAATTATTTTAGTTCTGTCCATTAACGGCCCCCTATCAAGGCGTCGTTGATTGAAGAACAGGGGACTGTTTAAGAGTGCA
>JAOXYD010044187.1:0-13599 GCA_028565735.1 Pinacopodium congolense | reverse complement strand
AATTCTTTTAGTGTTAGTCCCCATTTTAATGTAAATTAAGGAATAAAATTTTATATATGTCTAATTATAAATTATAACTTTAATTTTATAATTAGCATTTATTTTCAACAAATTTTATATTTCATATTTAATTTTTAAAACTTCTTGAAGTTCACAATTAATTTCAAATTAATTTAGATTAAATTTTCTCTTTAATTATTCTGTATATGTAATCCTTAAATTCTTTACATGTTGGAATAAATATAAATTCTAATCTTAATTAATAATTAAATTGAATAGAATAAAACTTCAATTTAATTATTTTATTTAATTATTTATAGTCTAAATAAATTTTAGCATTTAATAAAATATCATGAGCACTTAAATATCAAGAATATTAAAGTAATTTGACTAATCTATTTATGCATGTTCATATTATATAGTTAAATTATTTCATCATTCAATAATTTAATTGGACATGGAGTTTGGAATTAGCAAACATACTATATAAAATCCAATCATATTTATTCTTATAAATTAGTATTGAAAATAATATTTTCAAATCTAAATCCACTTTCTTAGAAAATTTTTAAATTTAATATTAGTTAATAACAACCTATCATCATTATTAATTATTTTAGGGTGGTAAAATATTTTGTGACTTACTTAATTACCTTTATATGATTCATCATATATCCAAATACTGCTTGTTGATTAAGTAATCTAACTTGTTAGCTTGTAAATATATGTTAAGACTATAGTTAAAATTAAAGTTAAAGTTAGGCCTGTAGTTTTAGCCTATATAATTAAGTATAATTAAAATTTACATATTATAAATAGAAGAAGTGATGGGCTAGCTTCCACAGATTCTAAAAATATTAATTATATATTTCTATATAGTATTAAAGTGTGTCTGGTCCGAACTAATCCTAGCTAGCATCTCCTCTCGTTGTGCCTCTTACAAGTAGTGTCTATTGTGTCATGCTTCACTTCAATATTGGTTTTTCCTCTCATATGTAACTGTGTATCATTCAAATTAATGTATCATTTAAAATTTTCAACACAACTACCGCAAATCAATTCAAGACGCTCCGATCGATTAGCCACTGAAAATACATAGCCATCTACTATTGCAAGCCACCCTACATATCGAAATAATTTCTTTGTATAGGTTCCATATGTCAAAGTGTGAATTAGCCATTGACTGCTAAAACATTGATTCTTTCTCTCCAAAGCATTACTAACTTAGTCTTATTGTTAGTTCCTATAGATCTGACCTTAAGCATACTTAGACAGTAAGATAGTTTTCTTTTATCATAAATTCTTCTCCTAAAATTAGTCATACGATGATTTTTCCTCTTTTAATATACACTTTTAATCTACTAACTTGGATAATCCTTCAATTACCTCCACTAAATTGAGTAGATCTGTTAATTACCTATCACAGGTAGCATCTGGTAAGATCTCCTTTAGAGGATAGGGGAAAAAAAGGAACAACTATCTCATCATATTATTGGACTGTGTTCCAGCTATTAATCAACCTAAGTCGCAACCAATTAATGCCTAGCATTATAGTGCTTTGTAGTTTATTAACCCAAAGTTGTAGTTTATGCTTTAATTTTTTGAAACATATTATGAGGTTAAAAGTCCAATAACTAGTACACTAATGATACTTAGATGTTCCTCGTTGTGGTATCTACCATGATGAACTTGAAACAACATGATAATTCTATGGAACATCATATGGTGTAAGTTACATTATACAATATAGAATATCAATGCCTTTATGCCATAAACTAGTGATATATTTCAGTAAAACAAAACAAAAGTTGTTTATGACTCCTATTTTAACTACACTAAAACCTAAACTTGAGCCAATATGCCATAAAAAATTCCTTACTGTTGACAATCTTTCCTTGTAGAGCATCTTCAAGAGGCTCTTGAATATATTTGATTAAGCTTCAATGCCTTCCATACCTTCACTGCCTAACTCAGTCATATTTATGAGTTCTTGTTTCCTGATTTGATAATCACTAAGGGTGTAAATATGGGTGAAATTGCACCCGACCAAAATTTCTTATTATGAAAAGCATAGTCTCCTGTAAAAGGATTGCCTTAAGAAGAATAGTCGTCCTCCTCATGTTTTTAATGTTGCCTAAACCGAACTTCTCTCTACTATTAATTCAGGATTCTTATGGTACTGACGTTATTACTATTGCTAAATATGATGCCTTTTTATGATTTCAAGCTACGTATCAATTGTCTCTTACTATGAGCAATATTTTTTAGATCAGTAATGCCTTTGCTTGATTGCTCAGGCACTTTCTTTTGGTCCCTTGATACTAGATTCTGATGCTTTTAATCATATATCTTACTATAAATCCTTTTTCTCATACTTATTATGATAAGCGTCCTACGGTTACTTTTACTAATGATGTCAAAATTTTAACTATAAACATTGGTATGTCACCCTTCATCCTTCTTTCTGTTTAGACACTGTCTTATATGTTCCTAGTAGCCCCCTTTAATATAATTGCTATAAGCTAGTTGACTTATTCTTTTAATTACTCTATCTCCTTTTTTGACAACTCTGTTTTGATACAAGATTATGGTATGGGCAAAGAATTGGCATCGGATATGAGTCTTACATGCTTTACTAACTTACAAAACCTATTTGTTTGGTGGATTTCACTATAGTTGAATCTCGATAAGTCCTTTAATCATCCCAAGTTTGACAAACTCCATATGACAGTCTCTAATATTTCCTTATCTACTCTACCTTATGAGTCGCATCAACATGGTAAACACACTTATAGCTCATTTTCTAGTCGAGTTAATAATAGGTTTGTTACTCCCTTTTCTTTTATCTATAAAGATGTGTGGGACTAAAGTCATAATATTTCATTCTTAGGTCTTTCCTATTTTGTAATCTTTCTTTATGTTTATTCTCACAGAACTTAGTTATTTTTAATGAAAAATCATTTTTAAAAGTTGAGATTCAAAATTAGATTTGGCCAATCTATACAAAGTTTATGGAGTTGTAATGTTAAGGAATATTTTTTTAAATCAAATTTCGACTTTCTTGACTTTTAAATGTATTTATAATGTTCTTACCATTTATTCCTAAAAATAAATGGAATGGAAAAATGGATTTAGATGTGATACACTTTTTAGTTATTAGGAGAACCCAAGTACTATCTTTTGATTGTAAGAATCACCATTTAAGTAAAACAACCTATACTTCATTACTCCATGATAATTTATAGAATCGCCATTTAAGTGAAACAACCTATACTTTATTACTCCATGATAATTTACCTTCTTGTTGTAAGTTAATGTTGTTCTTAATTCTTATCATCTTGTAAATTTGATTTCTATCATTTGCTTTAAATGATAAGATTCATCAATCTATTCCTTTTTCTTTGGTAATCTTTGTATTATCTTTCTCTTTGTGTCTTTGGTTATATTTTCTTTATGCATGTTTCTCATCTTGGTCAAGAAAATTTAGTTTTCAAGGCCCTTAAATATATCTTTTTTACTTATTCCTATTTACAAAAAATTTATTGATACTATTCCTTAGAATTAAACCATAACATCATGTCAACTGACTTCCCCTTTTTTGAACACCAACTTTCTTTGGTCCTACCAAGTGCATATGATATAGCCTTTGTCTTATATGTTGCTTCTTCCCCACTAAGTACATCTCAACCTATTCTATTCTCACCTATTCATTTTCCTTCCCTTGATACATGTATTGAGCCATTCTCACCTTCACAACCTTGTCTTCTTATCTATCACCATCATCCTCAACCACCCTTGGACATTAACAGTAATGTGCCTATATATCTCATTCCTATTGGTTCACTTTCTTTGTCAAACTTTCCATCTACCATAATTCTACCTTAATATGAGCCTCTTGTTTCCCTTTTAAAAGGTAATCAATGTATTTATAATGCTTATCCTATTTATGATTTTTTATAGTTATGATCTATCTCTTACCTATTATGCCTTTGTTTTTAGTTTTTCTTTTGTTTCCATCCCAAAGACTACAAGTAAGGCTCTATTCCATTCAAGTTGAAGGTAGGCCAAGATTGATGAAATGAAGGCTCTATATTCTCATAGGATATGAGATATAGTTCCTTTTCCTTTCTACCAAACCAAAGTTGGTTATTAATGTTTTTATATAGTAAAGGTTATGCCTAATGATTAAGTTGGGCATCTTAAAGCTTGAACAGTTGCTATGGGATACAAACAAATCTATAACCTTGATTATGGATGTACCTTTTCTCTCATATCAAGGTTGCTTCTATTTGTCTCTTCCTTGTTATGGTTATGATTTATTAATGGCCTTTTCACTAGCTGGGCATCAAGAATGCATGGCTTTTTTAATGATTTGTAAGAAATAATTTATATGAAACAACCACATGAATTTTTTGTTTAAAGGCTCTCTATTAGTGTGCTAACTTTATAAATGTCTTTATGACTTAAAGTAATTACCTTGTGTATGATTTGGTTGATTCAATTTTGTGGTCTAGATATTTAGCTCATTTTAAGGTAGATCACTCGATATTTTATTGTCATTCTTCTCCACAATTAAGCATATATTTAATTGTTTATATGGGATATATTTTCATTATAGGTAGTGATAATGTTAGCATTGTACAACTTAAAAAACACTTAGTCAAATATTTTCAAATAAAATATATAAGCAAGCTTTGGTATTTCTTAAACATTAAAGTTGATCAATCTAATGATGACATCTATAATTTATAACAAAAGTATGCCTTAATATTTTGAAGAAAAAGGAATAGTAATATGTAGATTTGTGGAGACCTTAATGGACCTTAATATCAAGCTCCTATCAAGGGAGTAGGAACCATTATAAAACTTTATTATGTACAAAATATTGGATGGAAAATTTTATTACCTTATAGTATTATGCCCCTATATGTAATTTCATTTAAGTGTTTTGATTTAGCTTTTGAATTTTCTATGCGACACTTATTGACATGTCAGTTCAAGTTCTTAGATACCTCAAGAATACACTAGAAAAGGACTAATCTATTATAGTAAATGGCATACAAAAGTTTGAGGCTATATAGATGTTGATTGGGCTGGTTATCTCTTTTACAAGAACTTATCTTCCACCTATTGTATCTTTATTAGAGGGAACTTAATTTCATGGAAAGCAAGAAATAGAAAGTGGTTACTCTATTTAGTGCAAAGGTTAAATATTGGGAAATGGCAAAAGGAATATGTGAGCTTTTATGATTGAAGCATTTATTTTAGTAATTGAAGTTTTACAAATTGGGGTGCATGAGACTTGTTTGTAATAATCTTACAACATTAAACTTATCCTCTAATCTAGTGTTTCATGGAAAAACAAAATATCTTGAGATTAACTGCCACTTAATAAGAGAGAAACTTCTAACATTAGAAAATTTCCCTCAGTTTATCAACTTAAGTGATCAAATAACTAATATCTTTATTCAGTGTCACAGGGTTTCACATATTAAATATAATTCTAGCAAACTTGGTGCATATTACTTATATGCTCCGCCTTAAGGGGATTATTATATTATGAATATATGTTGAGGCTATATTTAAGTCTAAAGCTTGGCCCTTAATTTGGCCAACGTAATTATGTTTTTACCTAATATAAATAAAAGTAGGGAAAGGTTAACCTTTAGAGATTTTATAAATCCTATTCCTACAATTCTACATAAATAAAGTAGGCTATAAGTAACAACATCATATAATAATTTGGTAATGTAAAATTTAAATATTACCTATACAATCATCATAATGAAAACTCTCGTAGATAAAAGAATAATATTTTATACGATATTTTTATTAATAAGTCAACCAATAAATTTATTCTTTAATAAATTCTCACTCATTTATTTAAATATTTTCATAATTTTGTTTATAAGTTATATTTAACTAAGGGAGGTTCGAATATTAATTTTGATAATAAAAAATTTTTGCTAACAATTTAATTTTATGATGTAAAACTTAAAGATAGGTGTATTTCAAGATGATTTCATTTGGAAAGCGTGAAGCTTCAAGGAAAAAAATGAAGTTAAATGAAGAATAAGAGATATGAAAGTTATAAGATCTTAGTTAGTTTATTTTGAATATGATTGTAAGTTTTACTTATTGTTCAATTGATATAAGGGCTCAATTGTTATTATGCATTACATATAGTTTCTAAAAGTGGCACAATTCATAACATAGTCATTGAATCATTTTGATTATTCATATAATATATAATTATATTTTAAATCTTATTTGAAGTATTATTCAATGTTTGGATAGTTAAGAATTGTTTTAATCATTTATCTACTTTTTTATAGTTAAAATTTGTTTGGTTTAAACTCTTCTATTGACATACCTCAAATATGTTTAGATTTAAATTATCAACATTCAATCTGCTTTTTCAGTAAACAAATCATTTTTATTACTTCAAAATCATCATACAAAATTTACCTAAGGTCTCAATAGTACACTATAATTTTATTTCAATTTTTTAAGCGCTGCAAATGTTGATTGAAGCTCTAAGAATAAAGATTATTTAAAGCTGCCTTAACAACTCTTTATTTCCTTTTTGGGATGAGAAGCCTATCTTTAGCTTCTAAATGGTTAGGACCACTATTAAATGTTTTAAAACCCTTTTTAACCCTATAGAAAACATCTATAATCACTTTTACTATTTTTAAAAGCCCTAAAAATAATATTAAAAGACAAAAAATCATTCAAACCTCAAGACGGCCTCTTTCTTCAATATTTTGGTTTAATTTCGTCCCTTACAATCTTAATCTACTTATAAAATTGTGAAATACTTTTTTTATTTACTTAAGTGTCTTAAAGTTTTTTTAATTTTTATTTCAAAATTTTGGAAGATTATTTCATATGTTTTAAGCTTGTTTTTCCAAATAAACCAAAACTATCTTAGATTTCTTTATTCTTATATTAAATGTGATTCTTGCTATCTTTAATCTACTTATAAAATTTTAAAATAATTTTTTAATATTTAATCAAGTATCCTAGAGTTTGTTTAATTTTTTTTGAATTGTAGAAGATTATTTCATATGTTTTAAGATTGTTTTCGAGCTACATCAAAATTGTCTTAGGTTTCTCTGTTTTTAATTTTAACGTGATTTTTGCTATTTTAATCTACTTATAAAATTGTGAAATAAATTTTTTTATGTTTACTTAAGTTTCCTAAAATTGTTTTAATTTTTTGTTTCTAATTTTTGTAATATTGTTTCATATGTTTTAAGCTTGTTTTTCTAGATACACCAAAACTATCTCTAATTTTTTTTAATTTTTGTGCTAATCTTAAGTTTGGCTATCTAGATTAGTTTTTGAGTGTGAAATTTGTTTTTTTAAGCTTTTTCAAGGTATAAAAATTGTTTAGGTGTTTTTGGTTTGATTTTTAGTCACTTATACTTTTTATTTAGGCTTCAAATTCATAGGTTGTTCAAAAATGTCTAGTTTTTCATATTATAACATTGATTCGTATATTTGGATATTTAAATCCAAATTAATTGTTTCTAAAATGCTGTTTTCTTTTTTCTTTTTAAGTCTTCAAGAGTATCACTAACCATTTAGGTGAATTTTTAGAGGCTTATTTATTTTTTTGGAAGCAATTACATTAATATCTATCAAAATTGTCTAGATTTGTTTCATTTGATTTTTTAGATTGTCATTTATCATTTGTACACTTTTTTAGTGCATTAAATCTGTCACATTAAGTTTTTTTTAAAGCTTTCAACATTACCATTGATCATTTATATCAATTGTGAAATTATTAGGAGCCCTTAGTTTAATTGAGATTTAAGTGAAACACATCTTTAAGCGTATTTGGTTTCTTATAAAGGAGATTACTAAATTATTGGGTTGGTTAAATGTGTCAAGGCTCCTCTTTACTATATAAAGATTTGTTGAAAGGTTTCTCTTCACCTTAAATAAAGAGATTGTGTCTTGTAAAGGCTCTTCTTTTCTTAAAATAGATTTGACTTGTAAAAGCTTCTCTTTGCTTTAAAAAATTTATCTTGTAAGGGTTACTCTTCACCCTAGAAGAAGATTGTATTTTTTTAAATTATGAGAAAAAAAATGTAACAAGTAGTTGGAGAGGAGATGAAGTATATCTTTGAGATAGGCAAACTTTTTTTAAAACTTTGTGTCTTTCTCTTCCCTTTACTCTTTTCTTATTGCTTATTGTGTGGTTTAGTTATTAGATTAATTGTTATCAAATTTGCATATGAATTTGCATATCATATTAAATTGAATTGAGTTAGGTAGCAAGTTTAATTAGTCAAGAAAAGTTCAATAATTTAATTCAACCCCCCTCTTGAGTGCCTTTAAGGCTTACAAATTCAATTACTTTTTAAAAAAGAAAAGAAATGTGGGTGTATTAATTTTACTATTATATGAACATCTCGTCTTAATAAAATTACAATTAAGCATGATTTTCAAATAATACATATATATTTTGGATTATATGTAATTATAATTATATCATAATTTAAATTATACAATAGTATTTTATGCATTTATCTTTAAAAATATTTATTAAACATTATTAATAAATGTATAAAAATAAATAATATGTTAGTAAAAAAGTAAATGAATAATTTATAAAAAAATTACATATAATCAGTTTTTAGGACATACAATAATATTGATCTTTTATAACAAGCAAATAACTTAAGTACTGATAGGAATAAGCTACATTAATATTAAGTAATACCTAAGTTTTATTAAAGCATTAAAACACTAAATTTGATTATTTGACAAAAGAAAACCAAATGAAGTTTAAGAAAATATCAAGAAATTTTAGGGAAATATCATACAACTTTATTCTAGTTATACATTCATTTAAGGTAGAAATTATTGCTATAATATCACTTAAAATAGTCTAACTTAAAGTATCGTTCATTGTGTGATTTGATTGAAACATTGTTTTATTTTTATAATTATTACTATTAGATTTTTCATTAGTTAGTGTCATTGATCTAAGAATTAGAAATTCCTTCTTTAATTTTCCTTGAAAATATGCATAATAAAGAACAAGAATAAAAAAACTCATATAATTGTGATGGACGCATGCATCTAAATAAAAAAATTATGTAATTTGTGTATTATTCACATGTTATGGTTTTTAATCTCCCACATGTTTAAAAGCTATCTACGTGAACATGGTGGGACTATGGTAAAAGCTTAAAAACTTCCTACTTAATTACAATTATTACTTATAACCAATTTTTCAAATAATCTTTTTCTACCTTAACCTATTTTTGGATTAAATATGACACCAAACAACTCATAAAATGAATTTATCATATGTATTAATATCATTAGACCTAGTAATAGTATGACATATGAAAAGAGAATCTAAAAATATCTCTCATAGGAAAAGGTTCACTTTACCTTTAATTATTAGAAAAAGATTTAATGTATTGCTTAACACTTTCTAAGCTATCACTTTATGATGTGTCATGATAATTTTAGTCACCAAAAACATGATTCCTAAATCTGGAAGTGTTTATGATGCGATAATGGGATTAGGGTTAGTTGAATTGAGATTCAAGAAGGAAGAAAGAAAAACTTGCACTCGCAAATTGATTAGAAAAATTTCACCATAATTTAAAAGAACAAGGGTTGACTCGCCACCCTTATAAAAGAAAGGATTTGTGAGATATAAGAATTAAATTAAGGTCTACCAATAGCAAAATAGATAAGAACTCAAAAAGAAAGAAAAAGAAAGACTTTAAAGAAACCTCCACTTCTAATTAAGAACTTAATGATTATTAACTCCACTCATAATAGACTTAAATAACTAATCATAGTCTTCTTAGAAACTACTATTCTAGAAACAATAATTAAAATTCTACGGGGAAAATAAATAACCAAAATCCTAACCAACTAAGAAACAATTAATCCAAAATTAGTAAATCCACACTAACTGAACTTAAAATAAAACAATTATAGCCCAATCTAACTAATTAGTTAAGGCTTGAAGTAAAGTAATTAACTTGAATTCTCCTTGATTTTACAACATGCAGTATTATGCCTAATTTTGGATTTAAACATCTTTATTGTAGAATCAAAACTTATTTTTAAGGCCCAAGCTCCAAACCTTGTAATTAGTGAAAATATTTACTCTTCTCCATCTTTATGCATGTCTTTATATATGTGCCCATAATCTTCCCCTCATTGAATTGCATTTATGCTTAAATCCTGTCCTTCATATTTAATATAAGATTATAGATCACAAATATTGAAGGTTGCACTAGCTTCACAGTCACCAAGCAAATAAATATTATATACATTAAGTTTGATACTCTCAAGTACCTTGAATGGTTCATCAGCTCTAGGCATGATTTTTGACTTCCATTTGGTTGGAAATCTATTCTTGCACAAGTGAATCCAAACAAGATCTACTTACTTGAAGTGAGCTTGCTTATGTCTTTTGTTAACATGCTTCTTGTATATAACATTCTTTTCAATTAATTTATGCACCTTTTTATGCAAGTTCTTCATATACTTAACATTCTTCTTACCCTCCAAATTGGCTTGCTCATGTTGTTATAAAGGAAGTCAATCCAATGGAGTTATAGGGCTGAAACCATATACCACCTTAAAAGTGCTAAGTTTAGTTTTATTATACTACCTTAAAAGGGCAAGTTTAGTTCTATAAAAAGTTCTATTATAATCAAATTCAATAAAAACCAAACATTCATCCCATTCTCCAATTTTTTTCTAACAATATATCTAAAAAGAGTAGAAAGAGTGCAGTTTAACCTTTGTTTGCCTATCAATTAATGAATGACATAAAGTAAAAAACAATAGCTTTTGCCGAATTTTTTTCATAAGGTCTCCTAAAAATTACTCAAGAACTTTGCATCATGATAAAAAACAAAGGATCTTAGAATTCTGTATATAAGAACAAATTCCGTAAAGAATAAATTAGCCATATGCATAGTATCATCAGTTTTATACGAAGTAATAAAATGTGTTTTCTTGCTAAAACAATCTCTTACTACTAATATTGAATACTTGTCACACCAAGTTATAAGTAGTCCAAGCTTAAAATCCATGCTCACCTCTATTCATAGTCGATTAGGAATGAGAAATGGCATGTATAATCTTTCTTCTTGCTCTTTGCCTTCTTGCACACGACAAATCTCTCAATCACTTGTGCATGTCTTTAATCATACTAAATGTCTTCTTTTTTATAAAGTGTGCTACTGAGAGGCCTCTATGAGCCTCTCTCACAATTGGCTCATGCTTAGGATAAATAGGATTACATAATTATTCATATTTGAAAAGAAAATCATCATATAAATAAGGGTTAATAGTAAAAAAGATGATCAACCTTTTCACATTTTTTCAGTTAAGTGATCAATCTTTTAAAAATTTTAATTGAGTGATTAACGTTTGAAAAGTTAATTAGATAAGTTTAAAAGGTTGACTCCGTTAGTTAAAATGTAAACTTTTCACTCACCTGGTTAGCTTTTCAATCGTTAATCACTCAATTGAAAATTTTAAAAGATTGATCACTTAACTAAAAAATGTGAAAAGGTTAATCACCTTTTTGACTATTAACAATTTTTTTCTTCGTATTATATTTATTTTTTTGAAAAAGTAAAACATATCGTATTTATTAGTAGATAATTAATGGTGATTCTATGTTTTTATTAATTAAGTAATTCTATATTTTTATTAATTAAATCTTATTAAATAAGTAATTGATATTATTCAATTTTTTAATGAATTTTCAAAAAGAAATTGCTAAAAAAGGTTGATAAGAAATTATAATCAATATAGTTACAATTTGTTAAATATCCATATCAATAAACATAGGTGAAAAGGTAAGAACTCTTAATTTTAATTGTTTAGTTTTATTTAAGCTTAAATATTTTTATTTAGATATCATTATGTGAGTAGCTAGTTTTCTTTATATTTAAGTATATTTTATTGTCAATTGAAATTTATTAACAAAATAATTTGCATTAGCAACAAATAAAATTATTTTAAACTTAGTTATATTCAAATGTTTCATCTTTCTTTGCAGTAGTATAATTATCTAACACAGAATTAATCTATTTTCATATTCATTATAAAATTTTAAAATTATCATGAAATATAGTAAAACTAGAAGTGAATTACTATAAATAAAGTACATATATTAAAGAAAAATATTATATACTTGTGTTAATAAAATATTAGTTACACATCATATAATTAATTATATCAATTTATAAAATATAAAAATTTAAATGAAATTTATAAATAAAATCAAGTTGGAGTACAAAGTTCAATTCTAGTTTCATATATAATCAACTAAATCCTAATTAGTATTATAGAAATTCAGTGTTATTTCTTTTTTTTTGGTTAATAGTAAAAAAGATGATCAACTTTTTCACATTTTTCAGTTAAATGATTAATCTTTTAAAATTTTCAATTGAGTGATTAATATTTGAAAAGTTAACTAGATGAGTGAAAAGTTAACATTTGAACTAACGATGTCAACCTTTTGACTTATCTGGTCAATTTTTTAAATGTTAATCACTCAATTGAAAATTTTAAAAGGTTGATCACTTAACTGAAAAGATGTGAGAAGGTTGATCACTTTTTTGACTATTAACCCTACAAATAAAACCAATCGTAGCTCCCTTACCATATTCATCAATCAATTTTACAAAAAGAATGGGTCTAAAGCATATTATTTCTTAATCAATTTAAATCCCATTAATTTAGCATTCATTATAAATATGAGAGCATGCTTTCAACTAAGTGCATTAGCCATAATATTGATATCTCCTTTCTTGTACTTAATGACAGAGAGAAATTTTTCTAAGAATTCTACTTATTGGGTGTTATGCTTATTTAGCTTGCTTTTCCATTTAAATGCTTCAAAAATTCATGATCAAGGTTTATCATAAATTATTTACGAAGAAAATAATGTTGCCAAGTCTCTAATTCTTAAATCAAAGCATAGAATTCCTTGTTATAAATTAAATAGTTTCAGGCTACACCATTTTTATTCTCATTAAAAAAAATATAATTGGATAACTCTCTTACATAAGAACAACTCCAATTCTAACTCCACTAGCATTGTATTCAATTCCAAAAGCCTTTGAAAATTTATGCAATGTTAAGATCAGGGACAAGCATAACTTCTCTTTAATTTACTCAAAGCTTCTTTATACGTCCTTTGTTCATTTGAACTTACCTTTCTTCTTCATGCATTCTATTATAGGTGCTATAATAGTTAAAATTCCTCACAAATCTTTGATAAAGGATGCCAAACCATTAAAGCTTATAACCTTCGAGGTTGATGTGGAGGATGGCCATTCCTTGATTGCTTTAATCTTCTCCTCATTAACCTCCATGCTATCATTTGATACCACATACCTAAGAAAGGAAATTCCATTTTAATAAAATGAACTCTTAGTAAAATTTCCATAAAACTTTTCTTCTCAAATCATATCAAATAAACACCTCAACTGTTGAACATGATCTTGAAAGCTTCGACTATAAATCAAAATATCATCAATATATATGACCACAAATTCACCAATGAACTTGTATAAAACACATTTTATCAAT
>JAOXYD010044178.1:0-13601 GCA_028565735.1 Pinacopodium congolense | reverse complement strand
TTGATATGTAGAAGGCTGCATATTAGAGCTACTTCCTTGTTGTGGATTGTTATACTTGAAGTTGGGATGATCCTTCCACCCTTGATTATAGGTGGGAGTGAAAGGATCATACTTCTGCTATTGTCCGTGGAACCCTCTACCCGTGTTGACTTGCTGTTCAACCTATAAAGTGTAGTAAGCATTAGTAGAATGATCAACTAATACACATATGCCACATACCTTAGTATTTCCCTTGCACGTCAGTACTTGCGGCAACAAAGAGGTCAAGTAGGCTACTTGTTACTCTAAATTAGAAATGGACACCTCTTTCACTTACTTTTTTTAGGAGGAGGCACTGCTATTATTAACCTAATGCTGGGAATTTGCTGCCATTATTGATATCAATTTCGTCACATCCTCCAGGTCCTGTCGACTAAAGCTCCACTACTCAAAGCATCAATCATATTCCTGTCCAAAGGTAAATTAACCCTCATAGAAATATTAAATTACCATTTGTTCACTTATTTGGTAGTTTAGACAGCTATTACAGAGCTTCTTGAAGCATTCCCAATACTTTTGCACTTACTCCCCCATTTCTTGTCAAATAAAACAAATTTCCTTCTAAATGTCGGTCACTCTTGAGACAACGATGTACTTCTCTAAGAACAACTACTATATCTACTCCTATGTGTTAACCAATCTTATAGGTAAGTCCTAAATTCCGTGGTCGCATCTACTAAAGCAAAAGGAAATGTCTTTAGCTTGAGTTACTCTACGGTGACTCTTGCCAACTTCGTGCCTAACTATGTTATGTGAAACTCCTTTAGGAACTTAATTAGGTTGGTGATATAGCCTAATCCTAATAAGTTGGCGTCTCAAAAACCTATAAAAGTAGGCAATGAACTGATTAGTCTAGGTTTAATCTCAACCTCTAGCTCATCATCCCCATAATTAATAGAAAGCAAATTAGGAAAGTACTAACTATATGCTCCTTTAAGGTGTGCTGGTGAGGCTCCATTATATCTTTTATACTTCTTCCTCTGTAGACACGTCTAAACTCTCTTTAACTTCTTCTTCAAAGGACAAAGAACTAACTCTTTCAGGAAGATGAGCATAGCTCACTCACTCGTTTTGACGAAACTTGGTATGACATACAATAGGAGAAAGAGAAAAAGAGTTAAATGGAGAAAGAAATGAACTCCTATTGTCCTCAATAAATTTCCACAATAGAATGTGTTTTACAGAGCTATGGGACATGTAAGATATTCTAAAGCAAAAAAAATTGAAATGGAAATAAAGATCGGTAAAAATTAAAATAAAGATAAATAACAAATATCAAATAACAAACACTAGCTCTTTGGAAATGATATAAAAATTTTAATAACTCATTGCAAACTACCAAATAATAAATTCCTAACTACCTAATTGTGTAGTAAGTGAGCTAATGTTAAACCACAAGCAGTTAGGATGCAAATGCTATTTTAAATGTTGTATGGAAAAATAAAAACAGAAATCCCTAATGCAATGAGAACTAAATAAGTTAAAATGTAACAAAAGTGACTAAAAAGGTAGACACACTACAAAAGATGAGAAACTAATAACAATGTGATAGGATGGAATTATCTTAATTTTTTATATGTGTTTCAATGAGAATTCAACCTTATTTTTATGTTTACATGATTTGTATTCCTTTTGAATTTTCTTGCATATTTGACCTTAGGACACAAATACAAGTTAAAATGGCCAAGTTTGGAGTAGAATTGGAGCAAAATTGGAACTAGAAGAAATGTGGAACCAATATTAGGACTTAGAACATCATGATAAGATGTTCCACACCAAATGTAAAGGCCATATGAGGAGTTATGAAGAGTGCATAAATAAAAGAACAAGACAAGCTCAATTGAAGCACTATCTTTGATACAAGTGACTTTGAGAATGCATTAGGATCCATTTTGGAGCTATGATGATTCTAAACTTTGATTTAGTGCATGAAAATCATGTAAAGAGCATATATGCCAAAATTCATGGTAATTGGAGTTATATATAAGGAGTTAGAGTAGAAAAGGTAAAGAGAGGGAGAAGTTATCAATAAACAACATTTAGGGCGCTTTTCAATGAGCAATATGATGGGTGACTCTAGACCATTGTATTACTCCATTCAAGGGGCCATATTTCTTTGAGGAAAACTTCGTGTTTTACCAAAACAAAGGTCAAACCTGACCTTTCACTTTTAAACCTTTCCCAACCCTAAGAAGGTACTATAAAAGGAAAATTGAAGTTGAGGGGCGTCAACTTTTTTTCCCTCCATTTGGAGCAGCCCCTTTCTCTTGTATTTCCTTAGTTTTGAGGTTTAATTTGATTTTCTTTCCCTATAGTTTCCCTATAGTTTTGGATTTTGTTCTTAGATTTTGTTATTTAGATGTTTAACTCTGGTTTATATTTTCTCTATTGTGTTTCCTTTTTCTTTGTATTTTCATTGGCATTTTTTAAGTTTTATTATTTTTATGTTGAGTGCTTGTTGAATGTATTCTCGTTATTTTAATGTATTCTCCTTATTTTCCATCCCTTTTTATCTTATTTTCTTTATGATTTATGTAGATTTTAGTTTAGGTTTTGTTAATTTTAGTTTATATTATTGTTAATTTTAGTATGATATGTTAGTTTTCTTGTGGGTTAGAAGATATAAATAGGACAATGGATGGGTAATTGTAAGAATTGATTAGGAATCAATTTAGAATTGTGATATAGGTCAAGATTGAATTGAAATTAAGCTTACGTGACATGAATTAGGCATTAATGCATAGGATTTGTCATCTTAGGTATCATTTCTAGTTCAGTTGCTAGGATTTAGCTTGTAATCTGTAATTGTTACTAGTTAAATCTACAAGTAGCAATAGGTTAATTAGTTTTGTAAGTAAACTTAAGTAATTAACCTAGGATTCTAATTTTCTAAGTTACACAATTTGAACTTGCGAAATTGTGACTTAGGCTAGTTGTTCCTTAGTACTTAAAGTTGCTATGCCATTAAATCTAGAGGGCTTATTATAGGTTGTCGAGTAGTTAAGGTTATTTTCAAAGCTTGTTGGATTTATCTAAAATTAGAGGAACTTAGGATTCAAGAGCTTGTTTGGATCTATGGGCTAGCATCTCTAATAAAGCATATAATATATTTTTTTATGATCAATTATAAATTTGAAATCCCAAATATATCTTTTGCCTAGTTCTCTTTTATTGTTATCTATTCTTTGTGTTTTGCATCCTTAGTATTTTATTTTCTTTGCTTGTCTTTTCTAGTGCCTTTGCATCAGGGGATTTTTATTTCTTTTTATTTTCTTTTATCACATCATTACAAATAGCCAGAAACACAATCGATTCTCTATAAGATTGACCCTGACTTGACCTACTACATAGTAGGTTTAGATATGTATTTTATTATTTGGTGGTCCACAACAGACTTTCCACAATGTTAAAGTAATAAGTTAAAGGTGTCATCAAGATTCCAACATAATTATTGATCCTCGAATCTAAATAAGTAATACTTTAGTTAAGATGGTAGCCTATGAAGTCAAATAAGCTCTTAAATCCTCAGTTTCTCTAAAATGGGTAAATCTAACATGTTCTAAAAATACCTAAAACTCTGCTATAACCTAAAATAAGCTCTCTAAATTTAATAGGAAACAATCATTAGTTGTATAACTTAAAGGATTGGAACCTTAGATTAATTGGCTAAGTTTTCCTACAAATTCAACTAGTCTATTGCTACTTTCAGAAATCACTATTGACTATTATATATCCAATTTCAATCCTAGTGTTCAAATTATCAAGCCTAGAGATAACTCCTAATTCTTGATATTAAACAAAGTTCCAAACGAACCTAAGCCTAAAAACACCAATTTAATATAATCCCAACTTCATTCTCATAAATAATCACCCTTCATCCCTTTAATACCTTCAAACCCTTAAGAATTTAGCCACACATGCTCAAATTAATCCAAAAAAAGATTAAATAAACATTTCCTAAACTTAATAAAATGAAATCAAAGTTGGAAAATTTAAGACAAGTAATGAAAACTAAGACTCAATACTTCATCTAATGAAAACCCAATCATTTCATAGTAACAATTAACTAAATACAACCCAATTTACAAAACTTAAACTAAATACATTAAAACGTAAATTCCTTCACACAAAATCAAAATATAAAACGAAATTAAATAATCTAGAACCTATGAAAATGCGTAAATCTCAACTACTAAGCATAAACTAACCAAAAAAATCAAGAATAAATGAAAACCCATCAGATAAATCATCACACATGGTAGAAGTTAATAAAGATAGAATAAGATAATAGAAAACTCAATCTTAAACAACTTAAATAAGGGCTAAAACTGGGATAAAAGCCATTCAATTATATTAAAATCAAGTATCAATACATCGTTCATAAAGTTGAAGCTCAAAATCCATCAAATACCTAATTTAATCATCTTGGAACATGAAAAAAAAGGGTAATTAAAACTTTTAACAATTTTAAACAGAGAGTAATACTACCTAAAGCAACGAACAACCTAACCTAAAGGTACAAGAAAATGAAGGAAATTGCAAGAACAAGATGAAAGCTTAGGGAAGTAGAAAATGCCTACTACCATAATCACGTCTCTGCATTTCTATTTTCTTTTTATACCCTTTCCAATTAGGGTATATCCTAGGATTATTCAAAGAATGATTTTCCCTTTTTTTGTTTTCACTATCAGCTTATTTAATGGTGGGTTGAACTCCTTTAATGGTGGTTTACTGAACTACCATTGAAGGATCTATGTTTTGCTCTTTAACGGTGGTCTGCTACTCCTTCAACGATGTTGATGATCAGTTAAAGCAACTACCGTTAATGGCTCAGAATAATAGGTCCTTGCTCCATTTCTTTCCAAAATTCATTTTTTTTATCCAAAACTTGTCTCAATAAATCAAACCTATCATTTGAAACAAAATAACATAAATTGAGCATTTGTATACCAAAAATAGGGATGAATCCATATGAAATTACATACCAAAACATAACAAAATTAATCCCTATCACTCCTTTTAATTGTAGATAAGTTTCAAATAGCACTATAATATCCTACCATATTGATTGATTTTTGAAAGCCTTAGTCATCTTTTCATCTCTAATGGGTATATAGAACTTCTGTTGAAAGAGTAGACTAGTTTCACAAACATCGAAGATCTCAAACCATATAGCTAAAACCCTTATTTTTATATAGTAGTTGTAGCCTTTAAAATCTCTATGACTGATGCCTATCAATTAGAACCTTCACTCCTTTATTCCCTCCATTACGTTACCTCTTAATATTATTGGTAAATGGAGAGAAAATGGTACATAGTTTACCCTCACTTATATCATCATTGCTAAGGACCATATTCCCAACCTTAATCATAAATTTCTAACACCTCTTAATCTGTCATGCCTTGAATTTAAGTCAAACACCTAGTTACATGACTGACCATAAGTTAAATTCAAGCCTTAACTAGACATTCCTCTTAATCGAGTTAAAGTTAAACATCATTGTCCTGTTCGACAATACATAACAAAGCAAAAGAAGAAATGTATCAACTACACTAATCATAGTGCAAACATCTAGCAATATTTATTTTAATAATTAATTGCTAACTCTAATGTTAACATCTTGATAGACAAAATAATAACACACCCTTTAAATCTTTGTTGTTAGGCCTTAATGGCATCTAAAAAGAGTGACTAATTAAGTGTTATCAAATTGTTAAGTTTGCTTTAAGATTCACTTTAATTAAATTCTAATATGATGATGATAAGGCCAATATAAGTTAATATTAATAAAAAAATATGTAAAATAAAAGGTCATAGGGAAGAAGTATGTAAACCAATTTATAGTAGTCTAACATGCAATTCTTACTAATTCTACTCTTTAAATTTCCATGAGAAATTCACTATAATTTTCTTTTAAATAGGTTAAAAGGAACCTTTTATCGAATCTTATTTGAAGCCGAAGAATAATCCTTATAACCTTTCTTCAATTAGTAAAGAGTAATTATCAAAAATTAACTAATTATCATCAAGCCCCTACGAGAGAAAAAAAAACAATTTAAAGTATCTTATTTGGTTACAATAATACTTTAGGGCTCAAAAACTCAATATCAATTAATGAATATAACAAAAGCTTTCAAAACCACTCATATATGTACTCTTTAAGTCATTTAATGCTTCTTAACTTCTCTTAATCCAACTAAAAACTTAAACAACCATAAAACCATGTATTCATATTCTTGATGGGCTTAAAATGCCTTTTATAACAAGAACTAGTCGTTAAACACACCAACAAGTCCATTAGAGATTAATGTTAGTTGTTAAAAATATATAATATTTGTTATTAGTTAATCAATTGAGTACATTAGGGCATATTGCTTAACTAATATATTAACCAATGACATGTTACAAACTTACTATGCAAAAATTATAGCATTTTAAGTCATATTGAGTATTTGATAAAACTCAATAGTTAACTAATGTATCCACTGATGACATATTTATTATAAACTAACTATCTAAAAAAATTTATATTTGTTGAGACATTGGTCATCGATACCCTTGTATTAGTTAACCAATATATCCTAAAACCTAGCATCGGTCAACTACTAAGTTACATTAGTTGACCAATGCTCCTCAAAATATTTTTTAAACATTTTTCTAAGTTTTTCAAACATCCAAACCCATTATTTTAATAAGCACTTGACCTAAATTAATTTTAAAATATCTTTTCAAAAAAAATTTAATAATTAAAACGCTTTTTTAAAATTAAAATTTCAATTAATCTTGACCTTTGAAAAGTTTTATGCATTAGTATACAATATTTAAAGCATATGTACAATAATCCCTTATAACATTGAAATGATCAAGAAAGACTTATAATAAAAGTTACATTTATTAACATACTAAATCTTAGCTTCATTGGTCTTAATCTTAATCCTTCATTTGTAAAATATTTTTCATGTTATATCTCTTTGACTCAATATATGTCTTTATAAATCTTTCATATTCCATTTTTTTAAGGCATAAAAAATAATGAAATAATTAGTAGTAATTGTGTTTTGTCATTATTAAATCATAAATTAGAACATCCTTTAGTTTAATAATCTCCCCCTTTTTTCATAATGATAAAAAAAGTGGTATTGAAAGGCTAAAAATGAAATCGGTCAAACATTTTATTTACCATTAAGGTAATATGAAAATTAACTCTTATTTAATCCATACAACATGTAAATATTGCTCCCACTTAATTCATGTATGACTAAGGTATTAAACTAATCTTTAAGAGAAATAAAACATGGAAAAGGTCTAGACCACAAATACCATTTAAATGACTACTCTACTTGTATAAAGGCATATAATATCATTAAATTTCTCCCTTATTTTCACAATTATCAAAAAGTATCTACACGAATAGCTATATTTAGGATTATATAACTAACCTTATATCAAATTGAATTTCCATCAATCATTCCAAATTCTTTCCTAATTATGAAAACTCTACTTTCATTCATTGATTTAGTGAATATATTGGCCAATTGATTTGTTATGTTAATAAATTTTAACTTAACATCACCATTTTCAATATAATCTCTAATCAAGTTTTTTTTTTTCCATATGCTTGCCCCTAAAATGTTGAATGGGATCCTTTATAATGAAAATGGTTCTAGGGTTATCCTATATAATAAGTATTTCCAAGTCATAATCTCTAAGTTAGTTTTAAGGTAAATCCATGTTAATTACGTGCATAATGAGATAAAAGCTCCACATGAGTTTATGCTTAGCAATTTCTATGTTTGAATATGTTTTTTAGACTTTGGTGAGCATTTCGATGCATTTTTGGAACTAAAACAGTTGTGGAATCACTTTGAAGACTTAAAGCATCATATTATGAAGTTTCTCACCAAATTTCAAGGATATTTGACAAGCCATGAAGAGTGCATAAAGGCAAGAACATGACAAGCTTAATTAATCACCATATTTGGTACACCTTATTTAGGTTAAGCATTAGGTGCACTTCTTGAGGTCCATTGGTTATGAAATTTATAAGGTTGTAAGAAAACCATGTAAGGAAGCTCTGTGCCAAATTTTAGGGTAATTGGATGAAGAATGGAGTAGACATCATGAGAAATCCAAGGGGTGCAAAAAGCTATGAGCATCACTGGCATCATCATGCCTGTAATAATGCATGTGATTTTGGGCCACTATAAATCACTGTCAACATCATGGGCGTGATGCTAACCATGATCAGGCACCTTACCTATCCGTAAATAACCTAATTTTAGGTTCTTAAGTGATTTGGTTGCTAGAAAACACATGCATTCAATTGCCAATGGTCATACACAAAGTCCTATGTCATTCTTGAATTCATCCAAGACTAAAAGAGAGGAAGCACCTAAAGGCATAATCTCAAGTATTAAGGATTTCACCATTCAACATCAAAATTTTAAGGATTTAAGAAGAATTATCATGAGCTTTCTTATTTCTTTCTTTTTTATGTTTGTTTGTATGATTAAAAAAATGTGTAAGATCTAAACTCTTTATAGGATTTGGGTTTTTATAAACATTAGGATGTAGTACTATTGTCATTTTTATTTTAATTCTTAAGTTTCAAGTATGTGAATTAGATTCATTCACTAATGTTAATTAATTTGTATTAAATTATTATGTGAACATCAAAGCTTGGATTATGCATATGATTGAGATTGAGAAATTTCTTGAATACATTAGATTATTCCATGAAGAAAACATCTTACATGGGGACCTAGAAATAGGCTTACATAAGATGTCTATGTTAGATGTGAATTAAACCAAATAATAGTTTCCATAAAACAAATTAATGCGTTTAATTAATATAATAGGATAGAGAGAACTTTTGCATATTTAAATTGAGTTGAATAGAGTTACATAACTTAATAAAGAATATAATTTAAATTAGGTAATCTACGATCTAAAAAATCTGGAATTTGAGTTAAAGATATATAAACATTGAGTATGTACTTATCCCAAGGGGATTATCATTGAGTGTTTCTTCTTATAAGTTTTTCTAGGAATTTTACTTTAAATTTTTTTCATTTTAATCATCAAATCAATCAAACAAATTATTTACTTTTGAGTAGCTAGTTAAATTTAAATAAGAATTCATTAATAGTAGCAGTATTTTTAGTTTGACACCCGAACTCATCTTAACTATATTTCATTAGATAGGTGCATTTTCCTTTTCATGTGTTGTTATATTGTTTAGTATGTTCATAGTTACTTCTCTTTTAAAACTTAGATAGGCACACAACACAGCACAAAGCAACCAAACTTTATTTCTTACTAAACTATAAAACTAATGTATTTCCTAGAAATTGACAAGTACCAATTGTATTCTTTCTATGTAAAAAGCTACTGACATAGTCTACATCTAAATAACCAACAAACTCTAAGAATGCGTTTAGGATACTAAAGTCCTATTTAAATAATACCACAAAAGTATCTGAGTATATTCTTAACAACTAAAAGATGGAAATTCTTTAGGACTTAATTGAAATTTAATGCATGAACATACACTAAACATAATATCTAGTTTTCTAGTGGTAATGTAAGTATACTACTAATCATACTATAAACAATTCTACCTTTAGACGTTTTCCGTCTTTAAAATTGACTTTCTTGGTTCAACTTTATCCTTTTAAAGAATAAATTTTAGCTCTAAATATTATTCAACCATCATAATTGTAAAACAATACGAATTCCATTAGATTAAACCTTAATTTTCGTTAAAAAAATGAAAATTTAAACACCAAAATAATAACAATTATAAGATTCATCACCTTGGAAAATCTTTATATTAACAAATTACCCTCTTTGTCTTTGTTGGTTGGCTCCTGATGTTATTCCGAATATAAGGCTAGAGATTAGTACACTATGTTAACAAATAATATAGAACTGTGAGTTTGAATATCATCTACAAGTATCTATTATAACTAGTAAGTCAAAAGATGTCTGATTATCTAGAAAACTATAGTTTGAAAAAATAAACTGATTTAAATAATAAAATTAAATAACTGAATCAACCATCTATTCAATCTAAACATAAGCAATGACTTAAAGGTTCTATAAATAAGATCAAGTAAGGTTTCAATGTTTAGTGGGTCAACTCAATCCATGAAATTATTGTTTTAAAAATCTCTAGGATATCTTCACAAAAAGGATACAACTATGGTTAGGTTAGAGCCTTATCTCTATTATTCCTAGTTCATTGTTTTCTCATTCAATAAATTAAACTAGCAAACAAAAATTTTATGAAGTTCAACTTAAAAACCCTTTTCAAATTTGAGACCCTTACAAGGAATTGACGTTTGGTCATTCATCAACTTAATTTTATTGTTTAATTAACTTTTGAAATAACTATAACCAATCTCTTATATCCCTAATTACTTAATAATCCACCCTAAGTGGCCAATTTAAGATAGATAATTAAACACTTAATTATAACAAAATCTTTTAACATAAAAGAAGATAAATAAAATAATAATCAATTCATCTATTTCCCTAACCTTAACTAAGGAAAATTAGACATACATAGTCATAAATCAACACAAAGATTTAATAAGAAAACATATATTCATTGATGAAATAAAATAAAGAGTCAATAAAAAATAGAAAAGCAAAAATTGAAGATAATACGAGTGAAATTCACACACACACACACACACACACACACACACACATATCCCAATTGCACATCCTTACTCTTTGATCTACCTCAAATGTTCTTGAAAAATCTAAGTCACTAACTTCATGATATAAAGCAAAGAAAATTAATCCTAAAAAAATAAAACCTAACTATTCTTACTTGGAATATCTAGCTCTTCCCTATATGTTTGGCTTTCTTCTTGCTCTTTACTCTCTCTACCTCTTACTCATCTGTCTATAACCTTAGATGATTCATAGGGTTACCAATAAACCCTAATATGTTTTTTAGGGAATTTGTATCACTTTTAGTTCAAAATAAGCTTTAGATAACGACTTTTTAACCCAAAACAACACTTGAACTTGAGTAAAGCATCATCATTTAACAAGATCATTTATTGTCTACATTTTCTCCAATTTCCTCCATTTTCATAAAGGAAAAAACAATGCCTCTTATAAGACCATAGTGGTGTCATTTTTGTAAGGCCATTTATATTCTACCTTATCTTAGAAATTATCCCTCTTTCCTCCTTTAGTTGCACTTAATCCCTTAAATTGACATGTACCTGAAAATTCATCAAAATGGCTCTTAAATAGAGAAATTTCATACATTAGTAAGTGTAAAACTTCTTAAAACATATCATAAAATCTATATAAAGTATTGATAATGGTACATCTTTTAGGCATCCTTTTATGATGATAATCTTAAGTTTGAGTGTTAATTCCATGTGATCTGTATGCATAATTAGTGAATTCTTGAATACGATATTGCTTATAATGTTGTTTTATGAATGTTTATGTTTTTATGGGATTTTAATGAGAAATTGGATGCACCTTTGGAATTTGATGGAGTATGGAATCAATTTGAGGAGCAAGAGCATCAAGTCATGGAGTTTTCTACTAAATATCAAGGCCATATGACGAAAAATGGAGACTATAAAATGAAATGACTAAAATGAGCAAAACCAGGAGAGGTTTGTGAGCATGGATGTGAAAATTGAGTAAAAAGGTGCAAAGCCTAGCTCACAATTGTGAACTAGGCCATGACCTAATTAGGGGGAAGCCTTCTATCTATGCATTTTAGGTCATTTTCTTAACAAGTTTTTTTTTTTTGGAACCCCTACTACCATTAGAGGTTTAGAGTAGATTCATAAGCATCTTAACATGAATTAAAGAAAGATGGAAGAAGAGAATTAGACTGAAATATAAGTACTTGAATATTAAATGTGGTTTTCCAATAAGAATCATAGATAAGTCAAAGGATTCAATAACTATTAAACATGAACCTTTCTATCCTTATTCTTTCATGATTGTTACTACTTCTTTCACAATTTGTAGGAACTAATTTTCTTATAGGATTTAGATGATTATGAACCTTAAGATGTAATGTATTACATTATTCTTTTGATTCAATATTGAACTTCTAGATTTTATCATGGATTTACCTATTAGATTAATGAAATTGATTGTTGATTACCATACAAAACTAAGAATCAATGTCAATCATTTGATTTCATATGTTTGGACTAAGAGATAAAATATATGAATAGATCAACCTTTAAGTAATGAATCTTATATAGAGACCTAGAAATAGACTAACATGAAATTTCTAGATTATTTATGAACTTAATCAAAACAATAGGTTCCATGTAATGTATCAATGCTTTTAATTGATATTTTGAGGTAGAGAGAACTTTCACTTAATTTATAAAGATGAATAGAAATCACATAACTAGATAGATTATAGTGAAATTTAGGAAACCTACAGTCTAAGTGAGTTTGAATGATCCATTGAATTAAAGTTAAGAGATGAAAGCGAATAGGTCTTAGGGCAATAAACTATTTAAGTCCTAACTTCTTAAATTGTTTACTCAGTCTTGTTAATTTTCTTTGGATTTATTATTTTTTTTTAGTTTAATTTTATTAACCAATCAACAAACCAACTAATTGAATAGGTTAGATAATAAGGACATGAAAATCATTAGTAGTTTACAGTCCCCATAGATCGACAATTTGAACTTATAGGAGTGATACTACAATTTGATAGGCACACTTGCCAATTGCATGTTCTTAGTATTGTTAGTTTTAGATTGCTGGATTTCATTTAACTTATAAGTATGCTTTGCACGCTTTAAGTTTTTTATGTTGTTACTACATACTATGTCAATTATTAGGAATTTTTACTCTTCGTTTGTCTAGTCATCTTTTTATTTATTTATTTATTTATTTATTTTCAATTTTTTATTTTTAAACATTTTTCTATTGAAACTTTTTTTTTTGTTTAAGAGATTTTTTCTCTTGATCTTTCATTATTTCTTTTGAATTTTAGGTTAGGTAGCCCATTGCCTGACAAGAAGTCATTTTACGGACTTACTTAAGCTTGATCTTAAAGTTGAAAGAATGTTATACAGAACTCTGAAGGAGAAAAAATATGATAGTTATGCAAAGCATAAGTTTTAAAACTTATAGTTGGAAAATATGGATAAAGAATTAGGACCAATGGCTCAACTTACTATAGGAGAGTTATCAATACCCTTATTATGAGGCACGGAGTCTAGCATCCATAGGCCGAGGGTGGAGATAGAAAGCTTCATAATCAAACCTCAAATGATTCAAATGTTCTAGAACTATTTATAATTTAATGGTTAACAGATGAAGACCTAAGTGGGCAAGTGCAAACAGGAAAAACAAAAGCATGCAAATAGGAAAGTGCACCTATTATTGTGTAAAAAAGCTAGTGTAACCCTAAATTACTAATCTCTAAAGATTGTAAACTACTAAAGGATTACTATCCTTGCTATCTAAACTATTCAGTAGGTGATTGAATAATTGATTAATAAAGATACAAATAATAACTAAATGCAAATTCAAAGACAAATCATAA
>JAOXYD010044157.1:0-13601 GCA_028565735.1 Pinacopodium congolense | reverse complement strand
AATCCTATTACCTAAATTTGATGAATAACCAAACTTTAAATTAGGATTAATAGAGAAAAGGCATTGTCTTAACCATAGCATTATCTTAAATTTGTGAAGATATCTTAGATCAAGCCTCACAATCTTTACTTAACTCAATTGGACCATTAAAAACCTAAACCTTATCTAAATTAATTCATTTAGGCAATCCTTAATCACATTTGTAGTCTTCTTGCATAAGTTGAAACTTTAGGGTAATTTGGTAATTTTATTTTGATAATTCACTCAATTTGGACTTTCTAGATAATTGTAATCTAAGTGACATAGTACTTACAAGGTGAATCTATGTGGAAACGATAATTCAAACTTAATTAAATCCATTATATTACTTATTATTAATCGATGTACTTATCGATAAGTTAGACTTGAATTGCCTCAAGAAATTATGTACTTCAAATTGATTAATTTTGATAACCTAGACCAAGAGGAAAACATCCAACTTTGAGTAAATTTAGTCTCATAATCAAAATAATTAATGTAGAGAAGATCAAAATTAAAAGTGGGAGCTGCAAGCTCCTTTAGAGCATGCTAATAATGAGCTATTACCACTTTAGTTCTTAAAGTTTGAAATAGCTGCTAGGTGTAAACAAATTGAAAAAAAGGTGATAAAGGTCAATAAAATTAAAAATAAACAAAAAATAACAAAACACTAATTCCAATTCTCGAGCAACAATACCAAAAATTTTGTCAAGTTATCATGAGCCACCAAATAATAATTCCTAACTTTCTAATAATGTAGTACGATAAGTCAAGGATGACCCCACATAGAACTCGTTAATGTTAATGCTATTTCTAGTGATCCACAACAAAACAAAAATAAAAATAAGCTCCTAGTTTTATAAAGCTAAAATAAATAGAAAGATAAGTGACAAAACTAATGCAAATGAACAATAATGCAAAATAATAAGAAATAAATAATGATAACGAATATTTTGGCAGAAGATATCTTTGGGATTCATGAATTACAATTGATCCTTAAAACATATAAATTATATTATGCGTAAGATGTTAACCTGTAGACACAAACAAGTTACTATGTCCTATGTTCCTCCAATTTTAGTTAAATCCAATAAGCTTTGAGAATGTCCCTAACTACACGACAGCCTAGAACAACCTCTTTAGATTTAGTCTTGCAACAATATGAAAAACTGGGAAACAACTAACTTAAGTCATAATCTCGCAAGCTCAGATTATATAACTTAACAAATCAAAATCTTAGGTTAATTTGATTAAGGTTCATATACAAAAATCAATTAACTTATTGGTACTTGTGGTATTCATTAGGACAATTATGGATCATAAGCTTATATGTAGCGTTCAAATTAGAAATCACAAATAGGGTGACCAATCTGATAAAATGAATCCTGATTCTTAGCATTTAATTAGATTTCCAACTCAACCTTAGCATAAATCACAAAACCCATTAAAAATTCAATTCATATCTCACAATTATAAACATGTAATACCTTTAATATCTTCTTACCCAAGAGAAAACTAACTAAGCATAACGAAATTGACAATAACAAAAACTGAAATGCAAGAAATCATAAAGAAAACAAGATATAGATGACTTAAGGGGATGTTTAGTTGGGTTGTGAGTTATGGTTTTTTGTTGTGGTTATTGTGTTTTTTTTTCGATTTCTGTGCTGTATTAGTGTGTTTTCTTTATCGATTTTTATATTTAACAAAACAGGAAACTAAAACCAAAAACCAAAATGAATCTAAACAAGGCCTTAAATTAAAGATTCAACATTAAACTATCAATATTAAAAGGCTTACCAAGTATTTAATCAAAATCCAAATGAAATACAAAGAAACTAAAGTGAAAATAAGAAATCAACAACAAAAACATAAAGAAATAAAGTATTCAGCACCTAAAACAATATAAAAAATAGGAGATGAAGAAAATCAAGTAAATCCCTCAACCTAGAGAGAAATAAAGAAAATAAAGGGCTACCCAAATGGGAGCCAAAAAGTGATGAAATTGGTATTCTCCAATCTTTATTTAGTCCCTAATTAGGGTTGACACATTTTATAAGTGAACGATCATATTTTTGCTTGGATTTGGAGTGAAACAACATTTTTCTAGATGCTCAACAGCCCCTAACAAGACATTAATGGTGTCGTACATCAACCATCAGTGATCCCCTTGCATTCAACTATCAATAGCGATTTCTAGACCATCAACAGTACCATTGATACCATTGTACCTTTATTGATTCTTCTCTAAATCTCTTTCAAACTTAGTCTTTACACTTGTAATGTGTCTCTTTAGCTTAAAACCTCTATTTTAAATGATAATTAACATAATTTAGGCATCTTAGCATCAAAATAAGGGTGATTCAACATTTAATCACATATAAAAATTCATAAAAATGTAATCTTATCACATTTATAAGTTTACATTCCTCATCTTTGTTCAACTTGTTGGACGTGCTCATAAATGTGCCTAAAGATTTGGCTTTATCCATCCTAAAGCACTTGCGTAGCTTCTTTGTATACTTAGCTTGATTGATGAATATCCCTTCATTTATTTGATTTGAAGCTTAATGAAGAAGATTAATGTTAATTACGTTGCAATGCTAACTTATTTTAAGCTATATCGTAAGTGTACAGGTCACAAAATTGTAGTATATTCAATATTGTCCCATAAGGATTAGGTTTAGTCACCTAAAAACTTGAGTTATTTTTTGTCTAAGGCACAAAATTAAATAGTAAGAACTAAAAATAAAATAAATAGAACAAACTAACAACTAACAATCAAAGAAGGCAAGCACTTGAGAAATCAAGTTTTAAAACTAGGAATTATTTCTTTCCCTATTTTATCTCCCTTTTATCTTATTAATTCAATAATATTTGGCCCAAGATATCCTAATATTTTAACCACTCTCTCTCAAGATGTAACAAAATTTCCCTAGTTGAATAAGATAGAATTAGTCTTACAATCTTTCAATCTAACAAAACCTCTCCTAAATACCCATCTAGTTATGAAGCAATCCTATAGGAAACCAGTCAATCAATTATCATCTCTCTTCAACCAATTAATGACCTGATATTTATAGTTCTATTGAGTACCAACTCCCATTGTACAATCTAACATAAATTCCCTAGCTTAATCTCTCAATCTATTACAAGTATAAGCATAATAATATCATAAACATCCATTCATTAAATCAATAAAAAGAGTTCAACAAAATAGTTGAAAAATAGTTCCTACAAAAGATCTCAGTCACACATGATATCAATGAGTCCCCTCACTATCATATGTTCCATACAAAATTATAGAAAAGAGAAGAAATAATAAAACCATTTGAAGCTTGACAGTCTTCTCTTCAATCCTTGGTGCTGGAAAATTTGGAAAGTGGAAGGGCTCTTGAAGAACTTAAAGATTGATCTTGATTTCCCCCTTTGGAAGCCTTTAAAACCTATTTTTAGCTTCTAAGGATAAGTTCTCAATGACTGTTTAGTGACTCCTAGGTTTTTGAACCCTTAAAAATGTAAAAATATCATAAAAACTTTGAAAACACGTGAACCTACATGTTGCTATAACTGCCACTACCCATGATCATGGAAACCCTTAAAATGTCAAAACATCATAAAAACTCCAAAAACACATGAACTTGCATGTTGCTATAAGTGCCACTACCCACAATCGTGGAGCTCCACAATCATGGACTAGAGATTGCTCCAATCTTTACCACGATTATGGAAAATCCATGATTGTGGACTACTGCTTGATCTTGTTTGCTTTCTCCGACTTTTTATCTTTTCTAACTTTTATCTCTTCTTTGTCTTTTCATTATAACTTCTTTGTTACTTATCATTTAGCTTTGACGATTTATATGAAAATAAAAAACACGATGTTCTTGATCCTTAATTAATTTCACAACAATTTGAGCTCTAGAAGAGCATCAAATGTCTTATAAAATGTCCATCACTAAAATTGGTGCTTGTTTAGGCTTCTCTTGCTTTTCTCTTTGCACTCTTCATGGCTCATCATATAGCCTTGATATTTGATGTGGAGCTTCCTAACTTGATTCTTTAACTCCTTAAATTGATTCCACATTTGTTCTATTTCCAAAAGTGCATTAACATGCTCATTAAAGTCATGTACTACATGAATAATCATCAAAAGCAACATAAGCAATATCTTATTCAAGAGTTAATCCAATGTGCACCTAAATCACATGGAATTACCTTTCAAGTTTAAGATAATCATTATAAAACTATGCCTAAACGATGTATAATTAAGGTGTTATCAAATACCCCCTCACTTAAACTGTTACACTGGATTATTACATTTATTCTAGCTAACTCTTTAATGCTTAAATTTAATGTTTTCTTAGCTAGATTTTCAGTTATTTATCTAGGAAATCATTTGATCTTTGTTTGGTATTAATTTATGGTCACTTAGACTTGAATTGGAGCTAAAAACCTGTTTTAGAGCTCAAATTTAGAACCAAAATGCAACACTTAAACAGCAGGCTCTTCATCTTGAACCCGTCGTTCTGCTATCTAGAGACTTAAGTGGTAGGAGAAGAACAACATTGTTTACCTTTTCATAGGTCACCATTTAAGTCCTATAAAGGCCAAGAAACCATGTAGTTTTGGCAAAACATTGTGCAGACCCTCTTCTTCTTCTCTCTAGGTGAACACCGTTCCTTTTTCCCTAAATCTTTGATTTCTCCCTCAATTCTTAACCAAATTTAATGATTTAGGTGAAAAAATGTGACAGTCCAATCCAGGTCAGTCCACCTACGCACAGATATTGTCTACTTTGGGTGGCCCATCTGGGCGTCACACCCGCACGGTTTTGTTTTTCACAGGTCCATCTGGACGTCATCGTGAAAACGTGTCCCTTGCCCCTTGAACCCGTGACTTAAGCCATCAGATGTGAGTGTGAGTATCATTGAGGCTTAAGTCATGGTTTTGAGTGTCGAGGGATGCATTTTCACGGTGACACCCAGATGGCCCTGTGAAAAACAAAATCGTGCGGGTGTGATACCCAGATGGGCCACCCAAAGTGAACAATATTTGTTGGCAGTAACCTGGACTGGACTGTTACATTAAAGTTTTTAAAAGTAAAAACTAAAACTAAAAAGAAAATAAAAAGAGTTAAGGACCAAATTTAAAACAACTTAAACAAGTTAAAAAACTAAAAAGAAACTTAACAAAAACTAAAAACTAAAATTTTACACAAGGAAATAACAAAGCTTAAAGCAAAAGATAAAGAAAAGTAAAAGATTTAAAGAAAAAATAAATCTAATTAACTAAAAGACTTTAAACAAACTGAAAACAAGCCAAACCAAATTAAAAGAAACTAAAAAAAAGCTATAATTAAATAGAAAAACAAAATACTAAAACTAAAACAATGAAAACAAAAGCACTTAAGTAAAAAACCTAGAAAAAGAATCAAAGGAAGACTAAAACAACTAAAAAGAAGAACTCGAACATTATACCATAACAGTTTAAAAAATTAAACAACCTAAGAGGTGTTAGAAAGAGTAAGAACCTCAAATTGGTCATTAACCCTATTAAGTACATAAAACTTGGCCCTTTGTCCATTAACTTTAAAAGATGATTAACCATTTGACATTTCAATGGTACCATAAGGATAAACATTAAGCATATCATAACGCCCAGTCCATCAGGGTTGCAACTTTCCAGAATATAGCTTCAATCGAGAGTTATAGACCAATAATTTTTCACTAATTTGAAGCTCACAAGGAACAATATTCCGATAATGTCATTTCTTTGTTCGTTCCGTGTATAACTTGGAATTTTCATAGCCATTAAGGTGAAATTCATATAGTTCATTCAATTGCAATAATATTTTTTCGCCAACTTTCCTTACATTAAAATTCAAGAAATTGATTTCCCAAAATGCCTTATGCTCAAATTATATAGGTAAATGACATTTACCATATACTAAGCAATATGGAGACATTCTAATGGAAGTCTTAAAAGCAATACGTTATGCCCATAATGCATCATCTAATTTCAAATATCAATCCTTTTAAGATGCATTTACGGTCTTTTCTAAGATCTTTTTAATTTCTTGATTAGACACTTCCACTTAACATCTTGTTTGTGGATGGTAGGTGTACATTTTATGGTTTACAACATGCTTAGATAGGAGGTATTCAAATTGTCGATTACAAAAATGAGATTCTCTATCACTAATTATAGCTCGGGGTGTACCAAATCTTGTAAAAACGTTCTTCTTTAGGAATTTAACCACCCTTCGAGCATCATTCATGGGTAATGTAACTGCTTCCACCCATTTACTCATATAATCGACTATAACTAAAATATGTTGATTAGCAAATGATTTAGGGAATGGAACCATAAAATCAATTCCCTAGACATTGAAGATCTCGTAGACCAAAATATTACTCAATGGAATTTCTCGTCTTATTGAAAATTTTCAGATTCTTTGACATTTATGACAAGATTTTACAAAATTAAATGTGCCTTTGAATAATGTGGGCCAATAGAACCTTGATTCTAGAATTTTATATGCAGTTCTAGCTAGCTTGAAGTTTCCTCTAACTTCTCTTGAATGACAGCGAGTTAAAATAGGAAACACTTCATCATGAGGCACACATCTTCTTATAATGTCGTCACTAGATATCCTATATAAGAACGGATCTTACCAAAGAAATTTCTTTACATTAGAAAGGAACTTCCTTTTTTGCTGATAAGAAAAATCGTAAGGAATAACTTTGCCTACTAGATAATTTATATAATCAGCATACCATGGAAAATCATCCTTAATTGTTAATAGGCTCTCTTCAGGAAACATTTCCTTAATGTTGTATTCACCACCTTTTTTCATAACGTCCTTATTTAATCTAGATAAGTGGTCGGGAACAAAATTTTAAGCACCGTTCTTATCTTTGCTTATGATGTCAAAGTCTTGCAACAATAGAACCTATCTAATCAACCTTGGCTATCCATCAAGTTTGGTCATATCATGATCAGTGTATACTGTTATCTTTGACAACATCAAATAAGAACGAAATTTGTCAAACACAAAGATAACAGCAAGCGTTTCCTTCTCAGTTGTGGTATAGTTCTTCTGGGCATCATTTAATTTCTTACTTGTATAATAAATAGGATGAAATATGTTATCCTTCCTTTGCCCAAGAACTGCACTAATAGCAAAATCGCTTACATCGCACATTAATTCAAATGGCAGAGACTAATCTGGTGAGACTAAAATTGGTGTGCTTATGAGCTTAGACTTTAAAAGCTTGAAAGAGTGCGTCCATTTCTCATCAAAATTAAATATTGCATCCTTAGTCAAAAGATCAATAAGAGGTTTAGAGATCTTAGAAAAATCCTTTATAATTATCCTACAGAATCCAGTATGACCTAAGAAACTTCTAATAGCTTAAACTGAATTCGGAGGTGGGAGTTAAGCACTGACCTCTCTCTTTGCTGGATCTACTTTTATACCCTTACTGAATATCTTATGACCAAGTACAATACACTCTTGCATCACGAACTGACATATTTCCTAATTAAGGACTAAATTTGTCTTTTCGCATTTCTTAAGCACCTTATCAAGATTTTCCATACAAGAATCAAAAGACATTCCAAACACCTAAAAATCATACATGAAAACTTGGATCCCCGACTTAATCATATCAGCAGAAATGACTAGCATACAGTGTTGAAAAGTGGCAGAGGTGTTGCACAGCTTAAAAGGCATATGCCTATACGCAAATGTTCTGTAAGGTCAAGTGAATGTTGTTTTCTCTTGGTCTTCTGAGTCAATTGGAATTTGTAAATATGCACTATACCCATTCAGTGCACAATGAAAATTGTTCCCCATCAATCTCTTTATAACTTGATTAAGAAAAGGAAATAGGAAATGGTCCTTTCTAGTGGCGTCATTTAACTTTCGATAGTCAATGAATATACGCCAACCAGTGGCCTTCCTTATTGCTATTTGCTCATTTTTCTCATTCTGAATCATCGTAATGCCTCCCTTATTTGGCACTACTTGTACTGGGCTAACCCAAGGTGAATCAGATATTAGATAAATGATTATGGCATCTAACAATTTTATAACTTCATTTTTGACAATCTACGCTGCGGTTGGACAAAAGTCTTACTTCTTTCTTCTATAAAGATCTTATGGTTGAAAATAGGAGGGCTTAATCCCTTAATATCCAAAATTGTCCAATGAATAACCTTAACATGCTCTCTCAACACTCTCAACAACTTATCTTCCATGCTATCATTTAAAGCTGATGAAATAATCACTGGCAATTATGATGGAGGATTTAAAAAGACATACGTTAGATGAGTAGGAAGAGGCTTTAATTTTAGCTTAGGTGGCTCATCAATTGATGGCTTTGGTAAAGGCTTTATAGGCCTCTCCAAAGTCTTGAATCTCTTCAAAGGATGCCATCCTTAAGAGAGCTTCCTTGCATCCAAAGCTTCTAACACTTCAATTATTTCATTATCATTTGGATCTATAGACTGAGAATGAATCAATAATTTCTGCAATGAATCTGAATACAATTCAAATGAAGGATCACTAAAGCAATGCTAAAATCCTATAAAATTACAAAAATCAATGTCCATTGGATGCTGCATTTCTTTGGTCATGTAAAATTCTATCTCTTCTTCTTGGAATCTCAGAATTAATTGATTGCATGCAAATCAATTAGTGCCTTTGCTGTGGCCATGAATGGCATTCCAAACATGATAGGCACCTTACCATCTTCTTCCATATCCAATACCAAGAAATCCACTGGAAAAATAAACTTATCAACCTTAACTAAGACATCATCAATAATACTACGTGGATAAGTAATTGAACAATCTACCAATTATAGTGAAACTGTTATGGGCTTACGTTCATCCAATCCTAATTTCTTAAAAATAGAGAAGGGCATCAAGTTAATACTAGCATCAAGATCCATAAGTTCTCTCTCTATTTTCAAATTACCTATGGCCCAAGGAATGGTAAAACTACCAGGGTCCTTTAGCTTAGGTGGTAATTTCCTCAACAAGATTACAGAATATTCTTTATTTATCTTAACAGTTTCAAATTCATCTAATTTCCTCTTTCTGGATAGAATGCCCTTTAAAAATTTAGCATTGCTTGGCATTTGTGCTATGGCTTCTTCAAATGGGATGTTAATATATAATTTCTTACACATTTCAATAAACTTCCCAAATTGCTTATCCAATTTTGCATTCTTTAATATTTTAGGGTAAGGAACACGTGGTTGGATTTGATCTTGAGTTTCAACGAACACTTCCTTACTTTTTTTCTTCTTTTTCTTTACTACTTCCACTGCTGTTTCATCATTTTTTTTCATTTTCTGGATGATCCTTCTTTCCTACTTCTCGACTTTCTACTTCCTTATCACTTCTCAAGATAATAGCCTTTGCATACTCTCTTAGATTGGCTTCAGTGGTACTTAGGAGCTTACCAGGAAGCCTTTCTTGTAAAATTTGAGCCATTTGGTTAACTTGAGTCTCTATGTTCTTAATAGCTACTTCATGATTTTGCAATTGAGAATCATTACCTTGCGTAAATTTAAGCATTTTCTCCTCTAAACTTGATTTTGTAGGAGGAGGTGGGTTTATTCTAAATCTTGGTGGTGGAGCTCTTTGTTGAGTTGTTTAGGTTGGGGGTTGGTATGTATTTTGATTGTCACGCCAAGAAAATTTTGGTTGGTTTCTCCATCTAGGGTTATAGGTATTGCAGTAAGGATCTTTCATTTGCCTATTGTAGCTCACAAATTGGGCTTCATCAAGATCTCTAGGAAAGGGACTACCTACTTGACAATCTATTGAAGCATGGAATGGGTTACTACAATGTTCACATTCTACTTGATTTGAATGTCCACTACTTCCAACCCTACTGACCAAACTATCCAGTTTCTTTTTTAACAAATCCATCTAGGCTACTAAAACAACTGTGTCACTAATATCATGCATCTCATGTGGCTTTCTTAGATGGCATTCAGAGTTATATTGAAAGCTATTTGTCACCATCTCTTCTATCAAATGATAGGCTTCTTCCATAGTATTATGCATGAAACTACCTCCAATAGTAGCATCAATAATGCATCGAGTAGAGGGTGTAAGGCCTGTGTAAAAGATATCCACTTGTTGCCAGGTATTGAAACCATGGCCAGGACATTTGGCCAACATTTCCCCACGCCTCATACAAGATCTCATTTTCATATTGAACAAAAGGAGCTAATTTCTGTATTCAATTTTGCAATCTTTTTAGTAGGAAAAAACTTAGCTAGAACATACTCATTAGGTCGTCTCATGTTGTAATGGAACCAGGTAGGTGTGTATTCAACCATGCTCTAGTCTTATATATCAGTGAAAATGGGAACAATTTGATTCTAATAGCATCATCAAGAACTCCTTTACTCTTTAAAAGATCACAAATATTTAGAAAGTTCGATAAATGTTAATTTAGATCTTCAAGAGCCGATCCACCAAATTGAGAAGTTCTAACCATTGAAATAATGTTATGAGGGATTTCAAAGTCATTGGCATTGATCCTAGGTCACACAATGCTAGCCATAGATTTCCCTCTATTACCTAAAGCTAAATCTCTCGTAGTTAAGGGTCTAGCACCCTAAACAGGTCCATTTTCTATTTGTTCAGGCAGATCCATGTCTAATTCAGGTGATTGATTAAAAGATTGTTCGCTAGAGGTTCTACTCCTTTCAATTCAAATGTGCTCGCTCGTGTTTCTTTCCTTTGTTTCCTAAGTGATCGCTAAAGTTCCGGATCAAATTCAAGCTTCTCGGGCTTTGATCCCCGAGTATGCTTACAAATTTAAAAACAAAAAAGAAATTGAACTAAAAAAACACAATTCAAAAGAAAAAAACACAAAACAGGATAAATAAAGCAATTAAAACAAATATAAACACTTTAAATAATATTAACAACTCTAGACTAATATTCACAAATTCTTCTTAGTATTCGAATTATGAATAGTGTCATTCTCTGGTAACGATCCATGTTATGTAGAATAACTTAGTTAGATAAAAAAAAAGGTTGTCTTAATGGATAAAATTAGTTAGGAATTTGTTCTTCATTGACGCAAGTGGATTAAGAGACTTATTCTAGGATCACTTCACTCAATCTAAGCAATGCTATGGTTAAGACAAGGCTTAATCTCTAAATACTTACGTTAGAGTTTGGTCATGTCATGATCTTAAGCATAAGGCTTTAAAACCAAGAAGTTTAATCTAAAAATTCTAAATTTCATATTCTGACCCTCAAGATAAATCAAAGTTTAGTTATTCAATGATTTAAATTAGGTTGTTTAAGGATTTGTCCAATAAATTAGGTAGATATCTCATATCCTAACTTCTTTCTTAACTTGGTCTTACATGTTTAGTGTAAAAGAAGCTTTCATTCATTCCAAAAGCAAAGAACAACCCTTAATCTAATAAGAAAACACATTTAGCACATGGTTAGTTCATTTCAAAAACAAATCTTAACCAAAAATATGATCAGCAATTTATATTAAACAAGAAACAAATCAATCTCATCATATTAAGCAAATTCTTGGAAAAATGATAAAGAAAGATGAATTTAATCGATGAAAATCAGTTAAAGTGTACCAATTTTTGGCTCTAAACACATTTACAAGGTTGATTCAAGTGTATTGAGCTTTAAAAACTTCAAAATAGAAATCAGATATGTAAAACAAAGTGAAAAAGTGAAGAACAAGAGAAAATAACCCTAAGTTTCTCCTAAGGTTCTCTCAATCTGATTTTTCTCTAAAATTTGTCTTTTTATCTATCCACATTCTACACAAATGGGTTCTTTGAGCTCTTATATGTGTCAGCTACAAGTGGAGAGCAACTAGCGCAAGCAATTGGAGAAGAAGTTCCAGCTAGAAATGTACTGACTGCTACTTAAACGACGGTTGAAAGGAGTTAAGTGATACCTATTGACCATCGTCATTTTATTCTCTGACTCAGGGGTAGAACAACTCTTGGAAGGGTTGAATGACGCCTCTTTTGACTCGCCATTTTAAACTTTGAATTTTAGTAGCCTTTTCTCTGATTTTCTTAATCAAATAAACTCAAACTTCAGTTTTCATCAATGAAACACAAAGTTAAGGTAATAAACGTCAAATGTAATCAATTATACAACAATTTGGCTTAAAATGGAGGAAAATATTTTATAAAAATCAAGTCTGACATAAGGCATATGCTATTTGGATTGGGAATGAAAAAACTTTTGCAATGAAGATTTTATAGGCAAAGCATACTTATAGGAAAGTGTAGAGAAGGAAACAAACTAGTAGCAAATGGATTGCAAGTGAGTTCCTACATAGGTTTAGAAGAAACATATAAACGAGCTGATCTTGGTCTTCATCTTTACTATATTAACAAGTACAAAAAATTTAGCTAGGAACAACTTCATTAACTCATCCCATGTAGTTAAGGAATCAGATTAAAGTGTTCATAAACAGGCTTTCCTCTTATCTGAAAGAGAAAATGAAAAAAAGCCTTAGTATAATTACATAATTAGAAACTCCATTACTTTGAAAAAGATCACAAGTATCAAGAAAATTTGGCACATTTTCATGAATATCTTTTAAATTTGAACCTCCAATTTGTGAGGACCTAACTATAAAGATGATACTATGTGGGATTTCAAAATTATTTACAGTGACTTTGGGTCGAACAATGCTCGCTACAGGTCTACCTCGACTTCCCATTGCTAAGTCCATCATAGTTGGTTATATATTTTCTACTTGAGGTCTAACAATAACATGTTCTTCAGGATCTATTTTTATAGATTCTGATTCTATATCACTAGAGGTTGCTACTTTTAAAGGATCAGACGTGGTCGCTTGAGATTCTTTCTTTCTCCATCTCAACATGTACTCAAGTTCTAGATTGAAGTGTATTGGATTGAAATTATGTCCCCGAGTATGTATACAAATTTAAATAAAATATTAAACAAAAGCAAATTAGATAATCCAAAAGAAACAAGATTACACAAACTAAAACAAATAGCAAATAAGCACACAAAAATTAAAAAAATAGGAAAATAATTTTTACAAGTCCTAAAGTAACTAACACTAATTTTTCTAATATTAAGGTTGCATTCCCTAGCAATGGTGCCAAAAACTTGTTTTGCGTTGGTTAAATGATTATGAAAATTATAATGTTGTTAATAATTTTATTTTCAAAACCATCATGATAAGACAAGCGTACCTATCAAACTAGTAATAAAGTTGAGTATTTTAAACCCCAAAATTTTGTTCACCCAGGGAAAAAAATTAATTACGAGGCCAATTACATGATAATTATCTGGGAAATTCCAAATAATTTGATTAAAAGCTCTAAAATTGCTAAATTACTCTCACCCAGCTTAATCACTTTTAAATTAAATTTTAATTACCTTAAAAATTTTCTAAAAATTATCAAATGTGAAATTTAGCTAAGGATTAGGTGATTGATGATGAAATTGAGCTTTAAATAACTCTAAAGGCTGATTATAATTTCTTCACAAAATCAAAAAAATGTTATGGTTAAGACTTTACT
>JAOXYD010044127.1:0-13602 GCA_028565735.1 Pinacopodium congolense | reverse complement strand
AGAGATACAAAGCAAGGCTTGTTGTCAAAGGATATAAGCAAAAGCAAGGCATTGACTATGAAGAGGTATTTTCCCCTATTGCTCGCTTGGAGACAATTCATTTATTAGTATGTATGGCTGCTCAAAATAATTGGAAGCTTCATCAATTGGATGTCAAGTTTGATTTCTTCAATAGATATTTAGAGGAAGAAGTTTACATTGAGCAACTAATGGGATATGTCATTGAAGGCTAAGAAGATAAAGTATTAAAGTTAAAGAAGACGTTGTATGGACTTAAACAAGCACCAAGAGCTTGGAATAGTCGAATTGATAAGTATCTCCAAAAGAATGGTTTTACTAGATGCATAAATGAGTATGCTCTTTATGTTAAAAATGATAAAGATGATTTGTTATTTGTTTTTATCTATGTAGATGATCTTATATTCACAGGCAACAATCCAAAGATGTTTGAAGAGTTCAAAGATTCTATGGCTTAAGAGTTTAAGATGAGTGATATGGGGTTGATTTCTTACTACTTGGGAATCGAAGTGAAGCAAATAGAGGATGGAATTTTCATCACTTAAGAAGTCTACACAAAGGAGGTACTTAAGAAATTTAAGATGTTAGACAGTAAACCAGTTAACACTCCTTTAGAATGTAGTATAAAATTAATAAAGCTTGATGGGCAAGAAGGTGTGGATCAAACTTTGTTCAAAAGTCTTGTATGAAGTTTAAGGTATTTAACTTGCACAAGACCAGATATTTTATTTGCTGTTGGAACTTATTAGTCAATTTATGGAGACACCTTCTAAAGTCCACTTGAAAGTAGCCAAGAGAATTCTTCGTTATTTCAAAGGTATAATTGATTATGGAATGTTTTATTCATCTTCTCCAGACTTTAGTTTAATGGGGTTTTATGATAGTGATTTTGCTGGAGATATTGATGATAGAAACAGTACAAGTCAGTTTGTTTTCTTTTTGGGACATAATGCAATCTCTTGGTGTTCAAAGAAACAACTAATAGTCACACTCTCTACGTGTGAATCAGAGTATGTTGCAGCTATTTCTTATACATGTCATGCTATTTGGTTGAAAAGGTTATTGAAGGAGCTTCATTTAGAGCAACGTGAAGCAACAAAGATTATGATTGACAATAAATTTGCTCAAGCCTTAGCCAAGAATCCAGTGTTCCATGACAGAAGCAAACATATCGATACAAGGTTTCATTTTATTTGAGAATGCATTACTAAGAAGGAGATTAACTTAGAGTTTGTGAAGTCTCTTGATCAAGTCATTGACATTTTTACTAAGCCTCTCAAATATGATATTTTTCATAATTTAAAAATGATACTTGGAGTCATACAAAAGTCAAGTTTAAAGGAGGGTGATAGAAATAATAAACATGACTTTTCATATTCTACAGCAACTTTGAATGAGCATTTGAATGGAAAACCTCAACCAATTAAGGTGATTTATGATCCGTTTTAAAGTTCTATGTGTCTAAATTTAGATGAATCAAACTTTATGTCATTTGGAGTTACCTAGAGAGAGTTATGATAGAATAAAGGCAGGTTGATCAGTTTTTGCTGTTATAAAAATTTATGTATCACTGAAAGTTTTTCCCTCTTTATATTATATCATTAAGTAGCTTTTAAGTTGCCTAGTCTATAATTCTCCATTTAACACTATAAATAGCCATGTAATGTTTCATTTTATGCAAGTGAATCAAGAATAAGAATTCTATTACAAGATTCCTCTTCTTCTATTGTTTGTGTGAGTGAGAGTTCTTCTTTGTGTGTGAGTGTACAAACCTTTGAGAGCTTTTTATTTTTCCAACACATATACCACTGATCATAAGAAGAACTTTTCACGTAAATCCTTTGCATATTCTGGTACTTGAGTTCCTTTCATTTTCTAAAGTCATGTCCTAGAGTGTTGTATACTTTCTGAAGTCAACTCATTAATGTATGAACAATGCATAACCCAAGACCGGCATCGCTATACCTGGAAATAGAGGATCATGAACTAATAGGAACTTATGCTTCTTGATTACATATATGATTTGAATAAATATAGCATTCCCTTTCATGGAATTTTATATCTAGGAAGTAAAACTAGAAACATGTTCGTTCAGCTTACAGTCCAGTTGTTGATGGTTCAGCTTATTCAAAGCTTTCGAATATAGACTACCATGTTCTTGGATCAATTCCTACAGAAAGTGTTGAATATGGTCTTACACACCACCTTAATCAAAACGTTCATTGTCTTGGATATTTCTTTATCCTTGCTCTTATGCATCATCTGTCATCAGTTCCGAATCAAAGAATGTTTTTTTTAAGGCATAAAAACTCCAAAGATTTTTTTTTCATTTATATATAGAGAATACAAGCTGCAACTAATGTAGAAAGTTGCCCACCTGCTATATCAGTTTGCAGAAAATTTTAAACTACTACATCACTTTGTCTACATACTTTTTCTAACTTTAATGACAATCACTAGTTAATTATCATAACAAAAAAATCATGATGTCTTCTTAAAATTCAGAAGCAAAAGATGACAGCAAAATCATCATAGTCTAACACTCCTCCTTAATGTTTTTGCTGGAAACACCAAGTTTAAGCCTTAGTGTTTCAAACTTTGATTTGGCAACACCTTAGTCAAATTGTCTGCAATTTTAAACTCTGATTGGCAATGCTTTAGTTGTACTTCTTTCTCCATTTTAGCTTCTCTTATAGCACGATACTTCATCTTGATGTGCTTTGTTCGACCATGGAACACATGATTCTTTGCCGTTGCAACTGCTGATTGATTGTCACAGAATATCTCTGTAGCTTACTTTTATTGTTGCTTCAAATCATTCAGGACCTTTCTTAGCCAAATAGCTTGGTTAACATTAATTTAAACTAAAATGTATTCTGCTTCTGTTGTTGATTGTGCAACTGATCCTTGCTTCTTTGAATTCTAGATGAATGCACTTGAGTTTAAGAAAATACATATCTTGAGGTGCTTTTCATGTACTCAATAGAACCACCCCAATCACTATCTATATATCCTATTAGCTTCAAACTTACTGATTTTTTTAACAAATTTCCTAAATCTTTCGTTCATTTGCTAAACCTAAGCACCATTTTTATAGCTCTAAATTGTAATTCAGTAGGATTTTGCATAAATCTTGCTGGTTGAAAACATAATGTCTAGTCTTATTGCTATCAAATAAAATAAATAACCAATTAAACTTCTATAAACTCCTCAATCTAGCTTGTTGACTCCTTCTTCCATGTATAACTTTTCATTTTGCACTAAAGGAGTGCTCATAGGCTTGCAATTCTACATACTAAACTTCTTCAATATTTCATTTTCTCTGACATATGAAGATTCCTTGTTGGGATTGATGAATCTCCATACCAAGAAAAAATGACATCCCCCTAAATAAGTCATTTCAAACACTTTTTCCATCTCTTTCTTGAAACTCTTTATCAACATTAAACTGTTTTCTAAAACTAACAAGTCATCATCATACGAAGAGACAATTAAAAGATCACTATCAACTGACTTAATATACAAAGTGTTCTCATTCATACTTCTTTTGAATCCAAAACTCTTGAGATTATCATCAATTTTGCTATAACAAGCTTTAGGAACTTGTTTTAACCATAAAGAGCATTATGAAGTTTATAAACTTTGCCCTCACTTCTTAGAACTTGAAATCTTTTAGGTTTCTTGACATAAATGTCTTCTTCAAGCAATCCATTCAAAAATTGTGACTTTACATCAAGTTGGAAAATCTTTCAACTATTTTGTGCTGCCAAAGATATCAACAACTTTATTGTGTAATTTCTTGCAACTTGAGCAAATTTATCAGTAAAATCAACACCATATTGCTACAAATAGCCCTTTATAACCAATCTTGCTTTGAGCTTGTTGATAGAACCATTCGGACTGAGTTTGTCTTTAAAAACCCATTTCAAGCCAATAACTTTCTTGTATTCAAGTTTATCAACCAAGCGCCAAGTTTCATTTTTTAAAAATCATGTTCAGCTCCTCCTGCATTGTTGCTCTCCATTCACTTGATTTTAAAGCCTCATCATAGTCTGAAGGCTCCAAAATTGCCACATTACATATGTTATAAATTTCAGTAAGTGACCTTGTTCCTCTTGCTAGAACATCATGAAAGTTGTCAGCTCAAATCTCATCTTCTATTTCTTCTAAAAATTGAGGCATAATTGCCCCAAATTGATCAATATTTGTAGCTTCAATCTCATCTTTCTCTTAGTTCCAAACTGTTGATGCGTCAAATTTAATGTCCCTTCTAACTATTACCTTTTTTGTTTTCAAATTAAAAACTCTATAGCCTATGGATATAAAGTTATATCATAAGAAGACTTCCATATCATCTTTGTAAACTAACTTGTCTCTTTTCACAGCTGGAACATGAGAGTAACATAAACTCCTAAATACTTTGAGGTGCTTCACAGTTTATTTTACTCCATATCAAGCCTCAAATGGAGTTTTGTCCTTCATAGACTTGGTTGGAAGTCTATTAAATAAATAAATAGCTTTGTTAACAGTTTCTGCCCCAAAACACTTAAGCATGTTCTTTTCAAATAATAAACATCTTTCCATATCCATAATAGTTCTATTATTCCTCTCACTCACTCTGTTTTGTTGAGGGGAGTAAGTGACAGTTAGTTGGTGTTCAATTTCAGCTTCAACATAAAATCTTTCAAAAATTTTCAATGTATTTTTAGTCCTATTCTTTGATCTTATCACCTTAATGCTACAAGTTGCTTGATTTTCTACCAAAGCCTTGAACTTGCAAATCACATCTACAACCTCCAATTTTTGCTTCATGAAATAAACCCAAAACATTCTACTATAATCATATATAAACAATATGAAATACCTACTTCCATTTAATGATGGTGTCTCCATTGGTCCACACACATTAGTGTGGATTAATTGCAAGTTTTCGAAAGCTCTCTAGGCCGTGTTGACAGGAAATGGAATTCTACTTTGATTCCTAAATTGACAAACTTGACACATATTCTTTTCATTATAAATGACAGGCAAGTCTTGAGTTAAGCATTTATGATGCAAATATTTGAGTGTAGCATGATGAAAATGATCAAACCTCTTATGTTATAACATTGACTCATTTACAATAGTGGTATGGGCATGCAAGTCAATCATCTTTTCACTTAATTGGAAAACTTTTATTTTCCATTTCCACAACCATCAACTCACAACCAGGATTATCAATAATGATGCATGATTTATTTTGAAAATGAAAAGAGTAATTATTTTCAAACATTTGACCTACACTCAATAAGCTTTGACTAATTTCAGGCACAAATAATACATCTGTTATAAATTTAGCACATGTTGGATTCTTAGAAAAAACTATCCCTTTGCCTTTAACATCCATAAACTCTCCGTTCCTAATCTTCACCTTGGACTTATACTATTAATCTAACTCCTCAAACTTGCTCAAATCAGATGTTATGTGATTTGTGTAACCACTATCAACAACCTAAGTATCAGTATAGTTATTTGTTGCATAACATATTGCAACAAACAACTCCTCAATCTAATGTTGTTGTTGTTGTTGTTATTGATTTTTTGCTATTTGAGCCTCCTACCCTTGCTGGTTCCTTTTGTTTTTGCACATCTTTTCAATATAACCAAATTTCTTGCATGATCGACATTGCATACCTAGCCTAAACCAACAAAAATCTGAATGACTCTTTCTTTTGCAATGAGGGAAAGAAGGATATCTTTTCTTGCCACGACTTTTGCTTCCAAGAACTTCACATTTTTCTTTATCCTTCTTCTCCCGTATTGCTTCTTTTGTCCACCTTAAGCTCTTCCTTTTTGTTTGGTAAGGAATGCCCCTTCATTGCTACTTTCTTGTCTTAATGATCTTCTTTGTTCTTGAGCTCGAAAGGCATGAATAAGCTTAAACAAAGAGATTTGGGTAAATCCTTTGAGTCCTCAAGGGAAGAAATTTTAGTCTCAAATCTTTCAAGAAAACTTACAAGAACCTTCGCTACTACTCTTTGATCAGTTAGATCTTCACCAAGAAGCCTGATTTTATCAACCACCTCCATAAGACTATCTGCATATTCTTGAATGGTTTCATTCTCCTTCATTCTCAAAACTTCAAATTCCATTTTTAAATTTAGAATATGCATTTTTCTTGTTTTCACTTCCTATGTACATCTCCTTTAGCTTATCATAAGCCTCTTTTGGAGACTCATATGTCATAATCCTTCTAAAAATTGAATATGAGACTGCACCTTGTATATGAGACAAAGCTCTTGAAGCTTTTGTTAACTCTTCTTTATAAGCCCTGATTTGGATGAGAGTTGAATTTTAGCCTAAAGGCTATGGTTCTTTTTCAGTTTCAACCCACTGCCACAAACCAAGGACTTTCAAGTGAGTTTTCATCTTGACAGCCCAATCTTGATAATTTTCACCATTAAGAATTGGGAGTGTAGGAGATGCAACTGTTGTATTGTTAGAAGTCATGGGATTGAAGGTTTGAAGTTTGCGGTTTATAGGGTCTTTGTGTATATGTAGGGGAGAAGCTGTACCACTGGTTTTTTTTTCTCTCTTTTTACACATAAACACAGACCCTCTAAGACGTTTTTTTTTTTTTGCTCTGATACTATGTTAAAATTTTTTTAAAGGCACAAAAACTGTAGAGATTTTTTTTTCATTCATATATAAATAATACAAGTTGGAATTAGTGCAAAAAGTTGTCCACTTGCTACCTCAGTTTATAGAACATTTTAACTACTACATCACTTTATCTACATACTTTTCCTAAAAGTTGTCCACTTGCTACCTTAGTTTATACAACATTTTAACTACTACATCACTTTATCTACATACTTTTCCTAACTTTAAGAACAATCACTAGTTAATTATCATAACAAAAAATCACTACATTTTCCTGAAATTTAACAGCAAAAGTTGATAGCAAAATCATCATAGTCTAATAAAGAATCATCTTGTTTTTCTTTTCTGCATGTCTTCTTAACCTAGTTCCCTTGTTGCTTCAATTTTGTTTTGAGCGTACACCAAGGGTTCTTCTGATCTAGATTAAACTTTGTGGTATCACTAAATTATTTAAGTTCTCATACCAACCATGTAGAATAATGTGACTAGCTGAAAGCCATTTCAAATATTTTCATATATAGCAGCACAAAAATCATTATTTTGTATAATTCTATGCTTACTTTTCTCTAACATATGAATAATCATGGATCTTTTTTCTATCCACACAAGTCCATATAGGAAAGTTACTAAAAGAGTTCTACTCACAAATGGTAATCTTGATATAATTGCTTATTAGAGTTACAAATATTTTTATAACTCCTCTAGATAATATAATTTGGAGAAGGATATGGTGGCTCTTCCAGAGAGATTTGAGCAAAAGATCTCCTCTCTTGAATTAGGACATATAATAGTTCACATTCAATGCTCTTCAAGTTGTGGAGTAAAGAAAGGCATTAGAGAAGAAGAGAAACCACTGGAAAGAGTTCTTCTTGCATCTCAGAAGCCATTTATCTTAATTTAAAGCTAATAAAAGGAAAATTTCTAATGGAAAGGGATTGAAAGAGAAGGAACACCAACAAGCTACTAAAGTAAAATATAAGGACATGTTTCTACCATCCCTTTATTGTAAAAAAGAAAGACCAAATATACCGAAAATTACTATTGGCATAAAGAGGGAGTTCAAAGTAAGTCATCTAAACAATATGGTCATATCCCAACAATTCAACCCAATAGCATCCTCAGCCACAATCAACCTAAGTCATTGAAAATCTTTAAGCTTATGAAGAAAATCTATTTGCGGTCATGGTTGATGGTGAATGTGCAACAACAATTAAAGATTTTTATGTATGAAGCATTGATAATGGTTGCACATACCATATGACTTCAATGCTTCAAAATTTCAAAACTCTAGACAAAGAATATTCTTCCAATATAGATGGAAACTGGTTGCATGCCAATGGGAAAGGTGCAATGTTGGTTCAAACACTCTTAAGTAAAAAATTAGTCAATGATATTTTAGAGTTTAGTCTTAATCTTTTGAGTGTCAGTGAGTTATTTGATAAATGGTAAAATTTTGTTTTTTAAAAATACAAGATTTGATTTTTTTAAAAAGTAAAGATATGATATTGTTGTCCAATTGTTGTAAAGATTTTCTCATTTAAAATGCATAGGGCTAAGCTTTCCACTTGAATGGAAGTAGTGTATATTCAATCTTTAATTAGACCGAAGGATGAAACTTGCTTATGGCACAAAAGTTTTTTTAAAAGAAAAAAATTGTTTTGTCTCTTTGAAATTACTTCAAAGCAAGAAAATTGTTAGATTTCAATGTAATGACAAAGATTATATTTAAACAGGATTATTGTGTATGCATTAATAATAATAATAATAATAATCATGCACTTAAATTATTGCTTGTGATTCCACCAATTAAAGGATTTGAGAGAATTTTCAATTGTCTTGACAAAAAAATTATCTTTCTTTTAAATTTAAAGTCTTATATATTAAATTCAAAATATTAACTACTCTTAATAGTTAATCTATGATAAATGACTAGAAAAATCCTCATAGGTGTATCATTCATCATCTCCCACTCACATATGTTAGATTTTAATATAACTGAAATTCTATAATTTTTATACTTGTCTAATAACTAGTGTGACCAGTATACGATGAGAGCGCATTGTCATATATCTATTAGGAGTATATAACATCTCAATTAACAAATTGATCCTAGCATTTAAGTAGATATTGTATGCTATACCATAAATTATATCTTACATTTTTAGTTTCTTTTGATCTCCTTTAATTTATTATGTCATGATTGTATTCAATTTTTCTACTAAAGAAACGATAGCCATCTTTGATTACTTTTCATGCGAGTCAATAATCAAAATAATTGACCTTCTTTTGCTTTTAATTTTCTTTTGAATCTAATTGTATTTTTTTCTTAAAATTATTCCATATGATTGTATTTTTACATAATCTTTTGGTAATAATCTAAAGGGTCAAACCTCAAATTTAATCCTCAGGAATTAGACATGAGTCATAAGGGTATATGATAAGGTTCCTTTCAACCTTAATGGTCTTATACAATATAAGATAAGATCTTAAAACTTACATTAATGTTTTTTATGATAGTTTTTGCACACATGGTACGAGTTATGTGTGACAGTATTTACCTATTTCATTTAACTTTAACATCTTTCATTCAAGTAATACCGTACGGATGATAGTTCAGATATACTGAATATTCAACTGGAGTTTACTTATCTACTCCAAAATTTCAAAACTCAAATTTAGCAACTTAAAATAGATATAGTGATAATTTAATCACTTTGAACCAATTTCCTTATACTTTAACGTATTTGTTTAAGATTGTATTTTTTTGTTTAAGTTTCTCGCTCTTAGTTATCACTAAGATAATAAACTTTAAATATGTCTTATCTCTAGTGATTACAAACACTAGAGGCAATTGTCCTTGTGAGAAGGCCAATTTCTAATCTATTTTATATACTTTTGATTCATTCACAAAACATATTTATGCAAAACAAATATATTTCTAAATTTAAGTGTTACAGAATGTATAATCTCCATCATACATTTACATGTAAATATGACATTGCAATAAGTGAATATAAATAGATTAATGTTTATTATTATATTTCAATAGTCCTAGTGAATTTATATGTCCAATATATATATATATATATATCTTGGGAAATTGGTTTTTTCCTTGGTCTATCCGCCATATCTTGTGTAGATATATACTTTATATTCACTTCTTCTCATGCAATTTTATCTTTCACATAATTGTACTTAGTATATATGTCCTTAGCTTTATAATGAAATTTAGGATCCTTTATAAACAATTACTGGTTGTTTATCACAATTGATGGTCATTGGATCAAATTTACTTTTAATGACTCTTAAATGAATCAAGAATTGATGAAGTTATATAGCCTCATATCTTACAGTTGAGAATGTTTTAAATTTAGCTTCTATTGTGGATAATGTAATGTAGGATTTTTTTTATTTTTTTCATGATATTGCTTCATTGTTGTGTAAGAAAACATATCCAAAAGTATATTTTCTTTGTCTCTTCCTCAATTTGCATCGGTATACTTTTATATGCTAGATCATTTCCTTAACAACATAATGTATAGTCTATTGTATTCTTTAGATATCTAAATATTCTCTTTATTGCTTTTTTATGTGTTTATCCTGTATTTAATTAATATCTGCTTGTCATCTCCACAATGTAACAAATATATGGTCTAGCACATATCACTGCATACATGAAACTCTTAACTGCAATAGAGTAGGAAACTTTTTTCATTTGTTTCCTTTCTTGTAGTGTTGTCGAGAAAAATCTCTTGCTGAGACCTTTACCTTTAGCAATAAGATTATTTATTATTTTGAAATCTTGCATACCAAATCGTTTAAGGATTCTTTGAATATATATCATTTGAGAAAGCAGTGACAATCTCTTCAAATAATCTCTTGAAATATTATCTCCAAAAACATATGCAACTTCATCCATATCTTTTATTTCAAATTCAAATGATAATAAAATTTTGATTTGCTTAATGAACATGCAATCATTACTGGCAATCAATATATCATACACATATAAGCATAAATTGCAAATTTATCTTTGAATATTTTAATATACACACAAAGACCCTCATTAATCATATAAAAATCATATGAAACTATTATGTTATGAAAACAAATATACCATTGTCTTGAAGATTACTTCAGGTCATACATCAAATTTAATAATCGACATACTTTATTTTCTTGGCTTACCTTAGTGAAAGCTCTAAGTTGTTCCATATAGATTCTTTATGTAATTCTCCATTAAGAAAAGCAATCTTTACATCTATTTAATGTAATTCAAGATCTATATTGACTATTATAATTAGAATAAGACGAATTGAAGTATAGTTCACAATAAGTGAAAAAGTTTTCTCATAATTAATTCCCTCCTGTTTTGTGTATCCTTTTGCTACAAGGCGTTTTTTGTATCTTTCGATACTACCATCAATCTTTTATTTTATTTTGAGAACCTACTTGTTCCCAATAGCTTTTCACCCTTCAGGGAAATCAACCAATCCCATACTTATTAAAACTTAAACAAGTCATTTCTTCTTTCATTATTTTCATATATTCTTCTTTAACAGGATCAGAGTCTTAATTACAATCCTTGGCTTATCTTCCTCTTAGGGGATAATCATATGTATTTACCCTTCAATTGCAAAATCACAACAAGGAATCATTCCTCAATTATTTCATTTTAAACAAGGTTCTTCAGAAATAGATTCATGGTTCATTTGATTGCTCCCACTTGGATTAGTCATTATAGGCAAACTCTAATAGAATTACTCCCACTCGATTGAAGTTTATCTTTTTTATTCTTCATAATAAAATTATGTTGATCAAGAGCTTTATATAAAAATAGGCATTTTCTTATTTTATCCTACTTTGGAAAATCATTCTTTAATAATGTTATACTGCATGATTCAAATTCAATTACTCTTTCATTACTTTATTTACCAATGAACAGATATCCTTTTAAGTGATTTAAGTATCTAATAAAAATAATTTTCTTCCCCCTTATGTTTAATTTTTCATGTTTGTGAGAGAGATTATGAACATAAGTAGCACACTCTCAAGATCTTATACTTGACGTGACAAGTTTCCTACCGGTCCATAACTCATACAATGTGCTCGTAATTGATTTTGTGAGCACGTGATTACGTACATAAGTAGCTATTAGCAATGCATCATCTAAAAAAATGATTGATAAATTTTCTTGTGCCATCATAAATCTACATTTTTAATAGTTTTTTGTGGAGTTCTTAGAGTAGTTAACTACCTCTCTTTCCTTTTCATCACATAACGTCTTAAAACTTATTAGACAAGTATTTGTCCTTGATCAGTTTATAATGCTTTTATTCTCCTATCTAATTAATCCTCAAGTAAATTCATATACTTTATGAAACAATATAATGCTTCTAATTTATAATAAATCAAGTAAATGTGACCATACCTATACATGAAGGTGATGAAATACATTGTCCCATGTCTAGCTTTTACATTCATTAAATCGTAGATGTTATAGTGGACTAACTGCAATGGATATGAAGCTTATATTCCCTTTCTAAATAATTTTCTTACCATTTTACCAGATAGATAATGTTCACACATAAGTAAATCTACTTAATTTAGATCAACTAAAAGTCCTTCTTTGGCCAATCGACTTATTTGATTTAGGCTAATATGACATAATCTAACATGTTACAAAGTTGTATGAATGTTGGAATTACTATATATAAATAATGGATAACTAATATTATTATTTGCATTCATAACATCCAACACAATAGAACCACCAAACATAAAACCATATTCATAATAAATAGATCCAAGATACAAATGCATGCCATCATTGTAAAAGTTTATATTAAATCCAAGTCTAGCCAACATTATTACAAAAAGAAGATTATAACGAATCTATAGAGTATATAATACTTCATATAGGATGAGGGATTAACTACCATGTATGCATAATTTACATATGCCAGTCCCTTGTATAGTAACTTTAGAAGTATCACCTATATGTGAAAATATGATTAAAGTGCTGAAAATAAAGATGGAGCAATATATTGAATGAAAACTTAAAAGTTTTACATCAATATTCAATGTAATCTCAACTAAACACATAAAACCTAATGTAAATCAACAAGGAAAGAAGCTACAACAACATAAAACTGAATAAAACCTAATCCTAAATGATCTAAAATAGAAAAGAAAGAAATATCTTCAAAGATAAAGCAAAAACAAGTTAAAAACTCAAAGAAATAGATGAAAACAGGAAGAATGATGTAAGCTGCTATTTTTGGGTGTGTAGATGATGAAAATCCTTCAATTGTTCCTTAAATAGGTCTTAATTAGGTTAGACAATGTTTGGATATGAAAACACTGACTTTACCCTTATTTTTTTCATTTACAAGGCGCTTAATAGAGGTTGAATGGACTTAAACGACCCCTAGATTCAACCATCATTTAGGGTTCTGGAACTAGACCTAAACGGCAGTTGGTTCTGACTTAAACGATGTCATTAAACTTCTGTAGAAACTGTCTTTTAGTTCTCTGTCGGTAGCTCCTTGCTTTAATTCCTACCTAAACTTGGCCTTTTAGTCTTGAACATATGTCAACAAATCCAATCTATCATCTAACATAAATTGAATACAAATTGAGTACTTTTATATTAAAATATAGATGAAATCATATGAAATATATACCAAAACATAATAAAATACATCTCTATCAACATAACATAGAATGAAGCAATTGGTTGATAAGTATCAAATAAAAAAAGATTTTTTTAGTTGGAGATTTGGTATATGCCATATTAAAATCATATAGACAATGTCGCATACCACATAAAGCCTCTCATAAGCTACGTTGATTATATTTTGGACATTATAAAATTATCAAGATAGTTGGATCAATAATTTATAAATTGCAATTTCCTCATAACATTAAAATTCATGATAC